>JAAVUA010000258.1:0-75398 GCA_014898875.1 Fusarium miscanthi
GGATTTTGAAAATCCACTTACCGATCAGGGCCTTAATACCTCTACCTTAAAGATAATAAGAGGTAAATTATATAGTCAGACATATTACAGCCAAAGTCTTATAGAATGTTAACTTCTTTAACTCTATATAATGTATCCATTAAGATGAACCCTTGCATATAATATATACTACTCAGATTGTCGTCTCTTGCGATTTCGCCAGTGCAGGATACGTAAGCATTTAACATGATGTCACGCGGCGCCTCCTAATTGGTTGGCATTCAGGTCTCATCTGGCGGGGAATGACATTGTTTAACCTTTCCGAAGCTAGGTTTCGGAGACAAACTATCCATAATTGGGAATCGGAATATTATATAGACTGTATTAAAAGGGGCTTAATAATACCTTTTGACAGCCTTCTTTTACCTCTTGCGAATTGGATTGCTGTGTCATTGTGTACAGGCTGCAGAAGAATCATTCGAGATACCAATCTGCCTCGTCTGACACAGCCGCTCTCTTTTGTGCCAAGTCCCCGCATTTCGCAAGTCTCCAAATCTCTCTCACAACCTGGCCCGAACAACACCACTCATTCTAAGCTTACTGCAATGGATCAACAAGAACAGAGTTGCAGAAAGCATGACTTCTTCGTGCAATCGAACAGCGATGTCTTCCTGAGAACATGCCTGTCCTGCGGGTTCGTTGAAGAGCTCCAACTGTCACAAGCCAAAAAGAGGGCTTATAAGTGGGAAAGCTGGAGAACAGGTGAAATCCGGCCGCTGTCGTGGCCCTTCTGCGTCAGATACTCTACGACTCCCCAAGAAACCTCTCTGAAGCGAAGGCGGGAAGATTGGATTTATAGCCACCGCCCAAATATGCAGACGTCGATTGAGAGTCAACCTCAAATGGATGTAAGTTGCTGTTGGCCTAATTGATAAGCAGCATGCTAAAGAGCATGAACAGGCAAATCCTTACGTATACTCTGACCTACCTATGGGTTCCTGTATTCGGCTACTGGACTTGGCCCCCGGCAACAGACTCGACACACTCAGCGGGCGGCTTTTCGAGGTTCGGTGGGAGCGGGAAACCTGTCCTCCATATTCCGCCCTGTCCTACACTTGGGCGGATGATAAAGGAGATACCTCACCTTCAAATCTGATATTCCTTGATGAAGAACAGAAGGTCCTGCGTATCACACGTAATTGCGACCGAGGATTACGAAGCCTGCGCAGGAAGGACAGGTCAATTCTATTATGGGTTGATTCAATCTGTATCAACCAGTCATCTTCCTCGGAGCGGTCTCATCAGGTTGGGCTGATGAAAACTATATACTCTAACGCAACTACTGTTCACTCTTATGTGGGAGAGACAGACTGCGGACAAGATTCGACAGGAACCGAAGCCATGTCTCTGTTAAGCAATCTCCAAGTAAATGGAATTTCTGACATGCCATCATCCAGCAAGATTTCCATTCTCAACAGGTTCTTCTCAAGGCCCTACTTTGCTCGTTTATGGGTTGTGCAAGAGCTTCTTCTCGCTCAATCCATTACGATACACTGCGGAGAGGTCTCACTTAGAGTTACCAACGAGTCCATCTCTCAGCTACATGAACAAGGTGTAAAGGTTCCTTCGTGGGTCCTATTTGCTGGAAAGGCCAAGTCGAACACAGAGCGAACTCCTTTTAACCTGAGGGATCTCCTTGCAGCAACCAGTGCCTGTCATGTCACCGATCTACGTGACAAGATATTTGGGTTGCTAGGTCTTATAGACAACGTTCAGGCTTCAGAACTGAGTCCTGACTATGAGCTGATGGTCCGTGAGGTGTACATCGGTGTTGCTACATACCTGATTCAGAAAGATCATTATTGCGATCTCATTCAGCACGCGAACCCACATTGGATCAAGGACAGCGACATTGGGAAGGAAAATGACTATGGTATCCCGTCTTGGGTCCCGACGTGGGATACAGATACGTCGCTGCAAGCCTCTCAAGGTATCTTCAGACATAGGCAGCAGATCGAGCTGGACAGCAAACAACTTCCCACTGGAGAATCGCGAGAGGATTACTTTACGCTATGTTTCATTGATGGCTGGCCTCATGGCGACGATTCAGATTGCGGCGGGACAGAAGGATGCTGTAAAAGGGTGGACTCCGGATCAGGCTTTCTTTCGACCAGGATAGAGACGGTGTTTAGTTTCGGCTCGCCACATCGACTTGACTCTTTATCCTCGCCTGTACAGACTATGTGGGATAAGGTCGATGACCTCGAAGACAACGATTATTTCACCGGTTTCTGGCATCTGGAGGGCGGTGTGAAACTTGCTGTTAGAAGTTTTGCATGGGCATTGAGGTGGGTGTCAAGCCACAACGACGTTCATTTGATCCGGGTCGAGGGGTGCACTGCTTTGTTCTTAGCATACCAGATTTCTGGTAGATATCAGCTGATCGGCTCTGGTGTTGCAGCCGTAGCCTGTCCAACACGGCAGCCTAGCTCCACCGAGATGCTCAATTCTGATGACCTCCACCGTCAGTTACAGTTCACGCCTCTTACGGTGGAAATGATCCAATTCATAGCCGAGTGGAGGAATGCAGTACTCGACCTCGCAAGATCAGACCCACAAGAGAGGGAACACGTTCTATCAATCGAGGACCGAAACTACCAATATTCCTTCGGAGACGAACCTCAGATATCCCACCAAAACTGGAGAAGTTGGATCCCTTTCCTTGCATTGGAAGCCAGAAAAGTCATTGAAGACTTGAGAGATTTACAGAAACAGCTTCCACATCTCATTGACTTCTGGCACAAGGCACATTCATTACACACTGCCGTCCGTGACTGGACGAAGCGTGCCTTGACAGTATCAGACTACCGCCGCATCATGGGTTGGTACAAACTACCTCACAAGGTGCGAGAGGTTCTGCAAGACTTTCGTAGCGCGTCGGATCGATTGGCAGAGACGTTCAAGACGATGACGGGTACTAGCTTTATCCTTCAAGGCCAGCTCCCAATCCGGGTGCTGCTCACGCGCTTAGCAGACCCTGAGATGAGATGGGATAAGGGGGCGCTTTTTGGTTATCCGCGGGGAGTAGAGGGTCTCTTCGAGGATTATAACAGTCTTGTTCTGGATTTGAACAAAGATCAGGTGTTGTTAGATCAGGTTTTCCCACTAGACCTGAAGGAGATACACCCCGAGTACAGCAGCATGGAGCAGACCATAAGATGGAAACCAGTATTCGAAGGGCTAGTAAGAGGAAATAGAGAGGCACAGGACATTACTTTTATTTAGACATTAAATATATGTATTAGTGGCTTGCTATATTAGAAAGCGTATTGTAGGACTTGTCGTATGTTAGCTCAGAGAGGTTAGTAACTTTATATAGCATATACCAATGGCGGATTAGCAAGCTAGATCTTTGTGAATACCAATAATCCGGAAGACATTGCTTTGGTGATATCAGCATACGGAATTTAAGTAACCCCTTCGTTATTTCGTTTGATAGCCTGATAGCAAGGACGGGTTAACACCTTAATATATTGCTAATGCCCGGCTTTGCCGATCTTGTCACTTTTGAGCTCATTATACTCAATACAAGATATTTATACCGGCATTGCCCATTAATTGAGGTATTGGAAGACGCCGCAAGAAACGTTTCAGCGAACAGGTCTCATGGCTATAGTCAATACTAACGGTTCAATAATGGAAATACAGTGATGAGTCTTCTAAATGTCGGCTATCAGCGGTAGTCTCCATTCAGCCTTACCCGCCAGATCTGAGCAGCCCCGTATGTAAGATCAGCACTAGCTCGTCCAGAGGGGGCTAATTCTCACGAGTTCCGTTAGCGTGGGATGGCGAATTAAGAATAGAGATCCGGGACCAGTTACTAACGCCTGCGACTACATGCTGTGAATTGACGTCCCCCTTGGTGAAGCGAACGTATTTCAGCGACTGAAGGTTATCGGACAGTAGATTTCACATCAGACCAAGTCAGGCTGTGGATCTTAATCTGAGAACAGTACATGAGGGCTCTGGGGGCTAGTGAGCACTAATCATTAGTGATCTCACTGGCGTCTGAGCAATGGCCTTACCAGAATCCACCTCACGATGCTGACCGTCTTACAAAAGAACCAAAGGTCTCAGAAGCGGTGATTCGAGCGGCTTATCGGCACAGGAAAACGTAATGGGGATCAGGCAGGCAGCCTAGGCTTCCTTCTAATGCCCGTAGCCCCCAAAAGTAAGCTTTTCCGAACACCGTCCATCAGCAGACACCTACAAAGGGCTGGATATGATCAAGTAAGAGATTAACCGGTGAGCCACCATGCATAAAAAGAAAGTCTTATCCGAAGAAAATTCATGCTGGAGAGGTTTCAAGGCCAGTGCGGCAACCATTGAGGCCGTCGCCAGAGACAATTGGCCAATTTATAGCTGGTCTTCAACATTTGGGGTCCGTTTTCTCACTTGTCTCCTCAATCGACGTCATAAACGGGCTAATTTCCACTCCGCAGCCTGAAATAGTTGTCGACGGCGCTACAACAGACCCATTTCGTACATTAGCTTGACATCAACACCATCCCATGTGACGAAGCTTACGTTGATCCTTTCCCTTTTTGGTTGCGATTCGGGCTGTCGGTTAATGATTGTGAGCGAGTTCCGGTCTAAATGGAGTTCTTTGGTGAGATTCTGTTCCGAGACCCGGGGAACAGGGTTGACGATCCTTTGGTCTTACGTGCATATTACGGGGATGCGAGAACTTGGAACGAGATGGGTTGATGGATATAAGAGAGGCCAGTTCGCCATGTGAAAGAGGAGTTCCTTGATATTTGCTTTGCTCTACTATTGTCTCCGGCTTCAGAGATCAATCAAAATGACTACAACCAATGGGGCTAACGGCAACACGCCGCAGAAGACTCGTGAGGAGAGTAACCATCACATGGAGTCGTCCATCTGGAACGACGTCAAGTTCAGACCTGATGATATCATCATCACTACGTACGCCAAGTCTGGCACGACTGTAAGCGACTCACCCACTCCTCTGACTGGATAACTAATATTCCTTCAGTGGGTTCAACAAATTGTCTCGCAACTCATCCATCAAGGCGACCCAATGGCCGCAGCAGGTGCCCTCTCGCCTTGGGTTGACATGCGCATCGTCCCAAAGGAGGCCATGCTGGGGCTAATCGAATCGCAAACTCACCGTCGCTTTATGAAGACCCATCTCCCTCTTGACGCGCTTGTCTGGAACCCCCAGGCCAAGTATATCTTCATCGGACGCGACGGCCGTGATATGGTTTGGAGTATCCACCATCATATGTATCACGCTACAGATACCTTCTACAGCTTTTTCGAGAACACGGGTTTTGAGGGCAAGCCTCCCCAGCGACCTAGTGAGAACCCCAAAGATATTTTCGATCAGCTTGTGAAGGACGATATGCCAACTTCCATTTGCTGGCCGTTCTGGAGTCACATTCGTGGATGGTGGGAGCATAGAGACCAGCCCAATCTTCTTCTTGTTCACTTCAACGACCTCAAGGCTGATCTTGAAGGAGGGATTAAGAGGATTGCCAAGTTTCTTGAGATTCCGGACATGCCGGAGGATAAGTTCAAAGATGTAGTCGAGCATTCTACGTTTGATTGGATGAAGGAGCATGCAGACTTGGCGGCGCCGCCTCAGGCTGAGGTTGCTTGGGCGAATGGTGCGAAGGACTTTGTGTACAAGGGAACGAACTCAAGATGGAAGGATGTTTTGTCTGAGGAGGACTGCAAGGCTTATGAGCAGAGGGCGAAGAAGGAGCTTGGTGAAGAATGTGCCAACTGGCTGCAGAACGGGGGCTGGCTGAAGTGAACCATGCTTGCGGGCAGGATGTTATGATACAGGGATGTTCGAGATTCGTCATGCGTTATTGAACATATTTGAAGCTATATTTTGAGGATATAGCATGTGGATTTATGTATATTCATCTTTCGAGCTTCTTTCATCGGACAATAGCAGTTTCATTATCAGCTCTATCAAATGCCGTATTCCTTTGGTCTAAGGCGGTAGTGTTTGAGGAGCAAATGAATACATGGTAAATAGAAAATACTCATCTAGTATTCTCTTTACTCAAACTATAGGTTTCTATATGGAGAGAGATCTATTAGGAATCTGTTCTCTAATAACTTGAAGAGTTCCATTGAACGAAGGTGGCCAGGCTACTTACCTGTATAGTTGTGAGAAGTTATGGATATGCTAAACCGCGAAAACATGGGCAAATTGTAGCTGATACACTGCGATAATGAGTGAATAGTTGCGAAAGCGATGTACGTATTTTAGTCCTCATGGTTGTAAGTAGTACAAATGTCTGAAGAACAGCTCTTTATTTCGCAGCCGTTGTCACTATCTAACGTTGGATATGGGGCCTATTTCTCATCTTTATAACCCTTAAAGACATACCTACTGGCGCCGTAAACATGAATGACGAATAGTTCCTCCATACAGTCGACCTTGAGTTACTTCAAAGTGGCTCTGCTTTATGCACGATATCTAGCTTCTTGGTAATTGTTGTCGAAGGGTCTTGGCTGCTTCTTAAACGACTAAAAGGATCGAGTTAGCGTCGTGATCGAATATAAGTTGAGCGAATTTATTGTAGTTTCTTGTGATTTCGCTTGAAATGAAGCCTTTCGAAGTGTGCTTAAACTATTGAGACGCAGGCATTCGTGAACGATGAGCTCCGAAATTGGACAATAATTGGAATCCTTACATATCGACGTACCTCAGATTTGCGTTATGACTTTGAAGGAATTCCAGTATTTCCTCTCGTTGAGAGGTGGGAGCACCTTGCAATGCGAGTTTCAAGAGTCCCGCCGGATCGCTGACATCAGCACCGTTCTCCACAAGATGTGCAACGACATTCAAGCGCCCAGCTTTTGTGGCAGCGCAAAGGGCAGTGCCATAGTCCCCCACGGCATTAACATCAGCACCTTGTTCTATGAGATATTTAACAATATCCAGATGTCCATACTCTGAGGCACGAAAAAGACCAGAGGGAACGTGAGTTCCTTGGGAGTTAATATCTGCACCTTTGCTCAATAGGTACCTGACAATATTCAAATGACCATTCATGGAGGCATCATGAATGGGACTGCCAAGGAATGTTTGGGCATTTACATCGGCACCTTCCTCCACTAGACGCCTAACAATCTCCAAATTTCCATTATCCGAGGCAGAAACGAGGGCATTGGCCCAATCTGCCCGAGCGTTGACATCAGCGCCCTCCTTGATCAGAAGGTCGATAACATCCGAATGGCCAGATTGACAAGCAATGCTCAGAGCATTTCCGAATATTCCCTGATCGGCGTTGACATCGGCACCCTCCTCGATCAGAAATTCAATGACATCTGTATGTCCACCATGGACGGCAGTGCAAAAGATATTCACAAACGCTCCATTGGCGTTGACATCGGCACCTTCTCGAACCAGAAGTGCAACAATCTCAAAATGACCAAACCTGGAGGCAATCTCAAGTGCAAAATCAAGCTTCCACACTCTGATGTCTCCAGTGTCACTTCCCTCTAGCAGCAGCCTGACGCAAGTTTCATTCCCTGACCAGCTTGCGTAGAATACTTCATCCTCTTCTGACGAAGGCTCAACAGGCCATATGCTGACCATGTAAATCGAGTTCAGAATCAATTCCCCCCACCGTTCAAAGACCAAGCGATTTGAGAAGAGTTCCATTAACAAGTGTGCAAACGTATTAAATCCTGACGAGCGGTCGGAGGCATCATGAATCCAACTGTCCACAGCAAATCGCAATAGGTGGTATGTTCCCACCAACTCTTGGTTGGATAAAGAATAATTCAATTCCAAGAAGTAGACAAGACATGTTTCCGTGATCGCCAATCTCGCAGTGGGTTCCGTCAATAACCCGTCGAACTCGATCCTGGAACAGGATAATATAAACTCCTTCACAGACGAATGGGCCAATTGCAGTACCAATGTCGTGTCGTACGATATATCGAGCATGCGGTGCGAACTGCGCTTTTCGATTGCGACAAATAATGTAGAACAAAGTGACGATATCTCAGCTGGCAATGGCATGCGGTTTTTCATAACGAACCGTGAACCGGGTGGTGCTTCAAGGTCTATTGCGACAGCGTCGACAGCCGCCTCGGGATCCAATGGGATGTCTGAGTATGCTAGAATCTGAAGGATCCGAATGACATATTTCCTTCTGGTACTTGCAAGTTCGTTCAATACACGGGAATATGTCTCTTGAAGTGTCTTTGGAAGAGTCTCAAGGGTCGTATTGACTTCCTCTGTGCTGATACAGTCTTTCAAGCGCTCCAATTGGAGAGCAACCCAACGGAACCTTTAAAAGAATCATTAGTGTTACTTCATAGGATTGAGGACATTTGAGAACTTTACCCTCCATCTGCCTTCGTAGTCAAAGTGCTAACGATTCTATCTTGAGTTGATGTGTGCCCGTGCCAGCGGCGAAAGCTTGTGGAGTTGATCACTTCATCACGGACGTAATCAGAAATATCTCTGCCGACGTTGTCTGTTTTGAGGGAGATGATACTGTCAGGCTCAGCCCATGCTTGGATAGAGGTTTTGATATCATGTTCAGGGCGGCTTGTGACAAGTAGATGGGTAACGACTGAGTCGTTATGAAAGCCTTCTATCCAGGCCAAGAGCTCGTGCCGATGGGCGCTCCGGCTCTGGTATTCATCTAATGCATCAATTGCGATGAATACCTCTCTCTCAACAGCCAGCATGTCGCGAAATGTGGATTTGAGCTGCTCCACAGTTGCTTGAGTACTCCCATTGCCACATTTCGTACGGAGTGAGATAATCGGATTCCGAGATTCTGGCCGGCTGTGGTAAAGCTGATTGATCAACGATCTAAGAATAGCCTCAAGAGATTGTTTTTGGCTGTCGGTGAATGTGATATAGAAGTACAGTATTGCGCAGTCAGCGAGAGGGCTGTTTCGTATATCTTGAATGACAGTCGAGCTTAGAATAGTCTTCCCTGGGCCGGAAATCCCATTCAGCCAGAGAAAAGAATTATTTCGAGACTTCCAAGTGCGGTATTGAGGGTTGTTTAACAGCCAGCTTCCAGTGCCTCGGTGGCAAGCTTGGCGAGCCTTGTTGTGATCGACAGATGGATCAGCTGCATTGAGCCATCTCGATATAGCATCATCGTGAACATTGGCCGAAAGAGACTTTATGTCACGACTGCTTTCCGTGGCTATCTGATGAATATGTTCAACCTTGTCATTCACTATCCATATTACAATTAGCTTGCACTAATCACGTATAAGCTATTATACAATTACTCGATTACTCACGTTGACCCAAAAGAGCTTCGATCCGTTCTTCCTTCTGCAAGCTGCTCGGAGCTACCTGAAGGAGTAGATCCTTGGTGTAAGCAGCGGCGGCCATAGCTGCATACTCCTGCCAGTCATCGTTCTTATGCGAGTCGCAGTAGTCACAGATCCCCCTGATGACCACGCACGGAAAGTGATTCATAAGACCTGCAGCCTCCATCTCAAAGCATAGGACACCATGCTTCACTGCAAGCTTATCGCGTAGAAGCGCATCCTTCATCAAAGAATTGCCTGATGCCATCAGACCGCAATGAATGGCAGGATTATTTTCGTCCTCGCCTCGTTCGTCTCGGTGCACCAGATTTTTATCACTGCAGGACTGGCTGCAGGCTACGCCCTCGTCTCCCTCATGGATGTAACTTGCTTTGTACAATCGATCGGTAGAAGCAGCGGGCCTCTTGTACCTCTTCTCTAGTCGCTTGTACTTTCGAAGGGCATTATCGATGTTGCTCTCTATGTTGTGACCTTCCATCTCATAGGTAGCGTGTAGAGCACTCATGGCTGTTAGGAACGCGATTGGTGGCTGGTTCAAGTGACCAGTGACAGCAAATTCCTCGCCTTGGACCGCCCTCCCGTAGTCGTACTGAATGACACCGCTGCTATTTCTTCCTACAGATCCAACAACGATGTCACCCAGGCGGATATCTTTGGAGCCTGGGACGCCGCCACCAATCCCAACTATGAGCACAGCTCGGAGGTTGGGAAACGTCCTAGTCATGTCTTTCAAAGCGGCTGCTGCGTTGACGAGGCCGTATTGGCCGTAAGGCAAGACTGCAATGACAACATTGTGCTTTCCAATGCTGCCGAGGGTATAGTTGTTGTCGTCGTTAATCGCTGCGTTGTCAACGGGATCGTGGAGGACATCGATGAATGCTTTAGCTGCGGTAAGCTCTTTGGACAAAGCGCAGATCCAGCCAACTGTATATGTCTTGATCTCAGGCATAGTATCTTGATTTGCCGTCGCGGACGGTGAACGAAGTGTATGCGGCTGAATGTACGTGTTCAATTTGCCCTCCGGGAACAAGATGAAAACAGATGAGATCAGGTATGAATGGGGGACTGAAACTGATAATATCTTTGAGCCTCATGAACCAGGCCACTATGCATCACAGCCTGCCTCTGAATTGCCGCCGGCGCGTAAACACAGCCCGTAATTCTGCCCGATTCTGCATATTACACCGTTGCCGGGCGCTAAATTCCCCACCGTCTTGTATGATATGACCATTCAGTCTGACTTGGCACCTGCATCAGATTTTCAGAACAGCCTATCACAGCTGGCCACGTATTCCGATGGTTCGCAATCACTTCAGCTGAGGTCCTGACCGTATTGTTGTAAGCATTATGATATCGGCTCTTGACCAATCGTGCAGGTGGTGTTACTACAAGTTCTGCTTTCTGCTTTCTGCTTTCTGCTTTCGAAAATACAAAAAAGGTTTCTCATTTTAGAAGAAGTAGCAAATGAGGCACGCCGCAAAGCAATGCGCCTCTGTACCGGAAGGTTATACGTAACCTGGTCTTTAAGAGGTCTTGGTGATATAGTTGGGGCTGTATAATCCTATATCCGTTATCCTTGAATCATTCCTCATTATGAGTTGATATGCTAAGCAATACTGTTCCAAAGGACCGTCTGGCCAAACCCTCAAGTACCTAGCCCTGCTGCCAAAGCACAGTCCTATCTCCAACAATGCTAACCTTATCAATCTCAGCAATCTCGCTATCCGCGAGTCTCCATTCAAGCGCCTCAATAGCGCACTTCGCCTGCTCGACATTCCTGATCCCAACAACAGGTAAGGCTCCCTTGCTGATATTGTAGTTCAGCGCAACAGCAGCAATACTCTTGCGCCGCCTCTCAGCAACCCTTTCCAAAGTCTCAAGTACAGGCTCAAGATCTTCCATCTTGTAGCTGCTGAAACGGTATGATTTGGGTGGTGGATTCTCCTTGGTGTACTTGCCAGTCAACCGACCCTGGGCAAGCGACGAATATGACTGGAATATCATGTCGCTGGCTTTGCACTTCTCGATATTTCCTGTGAGTTCTGGGTAGCGACGGAGGATGTTGTACTCGCATTGGTTTGTTGCTAGAGGGATGTTGAACTTTGCGAGCTCATCGTTGATCCTCTGAACGTCTTCAACATCATATTTGGCTACGCCAATTGAATGGGCAAGCCCTTGTTCAACGCATTGAGCCATTCCCTCCGCAATAGTGGCTATGCTTTGGGGATGGATTGGGCCGTGGACTAGGTAAATGTCGACATATTCGAGGTTCATTCGCTGGAGGCTGGCCTTGAGACTCTTGACGGGCGCATCGGCGGGGTGGATGAAATCGCCAGCATTTAGGGGAGTGCTGGAGTACTTGGTCTGGATGACAATGGTTTCGCGAGGAATATTCTTGACCAGTTCGCCGACTATACGCTCACTCTCCCCATTGCCGTATGCCTCAGCCGTGTCGATAAAGTTGATACCAGCCTCATAAAGCGTCTTCCAAGCCAACATGACTTGCGGTAATTCTTTCTCATCCCACTGCCATGTTGACTTGTCGCCCCAAGACCAAGTCCCAATGCACATATGCGAAGCCTTTACAGGCTTTTGGGCACTCGGAAACTCGACACGAGAACTGGGCTCTGGGCAGTATGAGGTTGGAAGTATGTTGGCGCCAGCTGTTCCTGGATCTGCCCAATTCGGTTTCTTGGGATGGAAGCCTGCTGAAAGGCCAGTTTGAAGTGATTTGTCCATATTGAAACTGTTAGGGATTACTAGGCGTATGTTGAGTAAAGCGTTGAGGAACTTGGCGGAAAATAACAAGAAAGAGATTAGGATACTTTTTAATTATTCCGGATATTCTATAATATTCTACCTGCTTAGTTGTAATTGATAATTTTATGGTGATAGCGCCAGTGGTCCATAAAGTTATGTCGGGTTGCTTACGTTTGGGCAGGGATTTTTAGAGTCATGATGACGCCACTTCAAGCCTGCTATGACTTTTTATCATGGTCATACCGTGAAAGTGAAACTTGGCGTGACAAACGAGGATAAGGCAATTATTAATGCCATGATGAGACAGTCTCTCCATACGATCTAACGATGTTATTGTTTGCATATACGTTGCCTCGTATCAACTACGCGTACTATCATTAGAAGGTCGCGCGGTTGTTATGACTTGGCTTGAAGAAATGACGTCACCTGTTTACAAAACAATCTTCACATGTCGAAAAAAGCTACAAATAAAGTTGCATTCCAACAGCAGCATGAAATATAAACCAGCCTCGTACACGTCCCTTAACTAATTTTGACATATGTTATCTCGACATCGCCAGAATGGATTTCGATGATACACAAGACACAAAGTCATACTCTGATACGCTCAAGGTCGATCCTGATTCTATTATCACGACTTCAATTGATACAGTCCCCGTTACCGTTAAGCGTAAGCCATATCGGCCGGGATCGACAAGCCCAGACTGACCCATGCAGGTAAGTAACCGCAGCTGGAACTGGGGATACTGGCTTACTTACACCTCACATGCGCTGCAAGAGCCAATATTGCTGCTACTCCTGAGCGTCCTGAAGGGACGACTGGCGATGCCTAGGCTGATCGACATTCAGCTCAAACGGTAAGTATTATATACTTCCCAGGACGAAATGCTTATCTCTTACAGGTTCTACAGCTGCATTGCAATATCCGTGACAAATTACTTGACCTCCTGCTCAATCATTTCGATTTATGACTAACGATGAAAGGATAGCGATGGCGTGATATGGCCGCTGGATAAATGTAAAGGTTTCTACCAGCTAGGCTACGGAATCATTCTGTCTCTCATCTCGGTTCTGGTCATCCACAGCAACTTGTCATACCCAACGGTGTCCTCGCTCCGCCCTGATTCCTTTTTCCGAATCCACATCGACAGTATTCAAAAGGATAAGCATGGTAGCGACACTGGAACTTATGACACCGAAGGAGGCTTCATTCCCCAGAATTTCGAGGACATGTTCTCCAAGTATGCAGAAGGGAGAGACTACTTGACGATATGGGACGTGAGTAACTTGATGAAGGGCCAGAGGTTGATCGCTGATCAGATTTGCTGGGGCGGTGCCTTTTTTGAGTTTAAGAGAACCCCATTGGCGTCTTCTGTTTTATTATCGCAAGACTAACATTCTTTACAGAGGCGGCCACTTATATATTGCTTTAGCTGGATGATTGGCGTATAATGAAAGAGGATATCATTGTGATTTACGATAGGAGTCTCTTTCAGAAGGTCGCTGCTCAGCGAGCATCGAAGGCGGCCTGAAACTGGCATACGAGTGAGAGCCTGTCCTAAGAATGTGTAGTTATGCCCAGCACGATGGTCAGCCATTTGTGTTTGCGATATCTCAAATTAATCAACCAAGAGGCTTGGTGTTAAAACAATCCTAGGTATTTATTTATTAATTGACCAAAATCTCATTATTTACATTTTGAACCTCCTCATCTGCCTAAGTTACTAATAATAGTAACCACCTGCAAAGGCTGCATACAAGGCGCACACGCAGGCGCATAGTGAGGCTGAGCAACTGCAGCCAACGTGGCGACATTTTGTTGGCCATGCAGCTGGATTTCTCCAACTGCGAGCTGGTGCCCAATTTCAGTCTTCTTTTGCTATTTGCAACATTGGCTCGACTGGACTATCAACACCTGTCATCAATTGTATATCCTCTATCCAACTAGGCCATTATGAGCAGCTCATCAAGTCTTTGGGCGAAAGCTCGTGAGACTGTCCCAAAGGATGTTCAGGACTGGCTAGCCTCCCTGGAACAAGGCCTGCAGCCCAACGCGACCGGGACCGAACAAATCGATGCCCTCCTCGAACAGACTTCCAAAAAACAGAAGGAATTTGGAAAGACCAATCATAGGTTCAGAAAGTACCTCGACAAAATCATTCATTGGTTGGATAAAGTCAAAGGGATTGGTGATGTCATCTCCTCCTTCGACCCCGTGCATGCGGCTCTTCCATGGGCTGCTTTTCGATTCGTATTGCAGGTATGTCATATCCCGATTCCAATCTGGTTGAGAGAATCTAACTTCTTGTAGGCTATCTTAGCCGAAAGGGAGCAAGCAGACAGCGTCCTTGAGCTTCTGGCCTCTACCCCGCACTTGGTCTTCTCTGGCCGCGTTCTAGAGAGGGTCTATACCAAAGAGTCCATGAATGTTGAAGGACCTCAGGGAGAGGTTGAACTTGGTCAGCAATGCCTGGACAGCTTGCATGAGGAGTTAATCAAGCTCTACTCCGCGCTGCTAGGTGCCCTCAAGTATTGCTACTCGATTACGAGCCAGCATAAGGTCAAACGCAAAGCCACAGCGATCTTTAATTCATCCGAGGTGGTGAGTATTCATAAGGACCTGGCAGTACAACACACAAAGGTCCTAAGTTGCGGAGAGAACTGTCACAAATTCCTTAGTCAGGCATTGTCGCACAAATCTCTCGACTTGCTAGCGAAGATCCAACCATCTCTTACCGACCTAGGGGACAGAGTCCGAGAACTACTGATACGGGTTGATGAGTCCGAACGACGCAAGACACTTGGAGACATCTCTTCCATCTTGTTTCGTGCTCACCATGATGAAGTCAGTGGGAAGCGAACCAACGGTACTTGCGAGTGGATATTGAAGAAGGAGGAGTTTATTCAGTGGGAGGAAAGTGATTCGTCAGTTACCATTCTCTACGGGAATCGTAGGTGTTCCACCTCTCAAGTTCATTTTCATTCCGGGCTGATACGTAGCAGCTGGAGCCGGCAAAACGTTCCTCATCTCAAGAGTCATTGACTACTCCCTTGAGAAGGCGAAAGCGAGTGAGGGGCTAGCCTTTTTCTACTGCAAGAGGGACGAGGAGAATCGGCGAAATCCTCAGGATATCCTCCGCAGTATCCTTCGCCAGCTATCCACTCCCATCAAGGAAGTCGAAAGTGGAGCAATCCACGTCGCGCTCAAAGATCTGCCCAATAGACTTGCACTCAACGGCAAAACCATCGACCTGTCAACCTGTGAAAACCTGATTGGGAAAGTCGTCCAAGATTATCCCAGAACCACCATTATTCTTGACGCTCTTGATGAGTGTGACCGAAACAATCGAGAGGAGCTCATGAGGGTCTTCAGTAACCTGATCGATAGGAGCTCAACGTTTCGGGTTTTTATCTCCAGCAGACATGATGAGGACATTCTGCGTCACTTCAAAGGTACGCCTATCATGGAGATGCAGGCAACAGACAATGAAGAAGACATCGCTTCTTTTGTGGAGAATAAACTATTCCGAGACTCTCGTTGGGCCAACATAAATCCTGAATTCCAGGAAGAGATCAAAGTGAAGTTTCGCAAGAAAAGTTTAGGAATGTTCCAATGGGCAGCGCTCCAAGTAGACCAGATCCGTCGGTTAAAACTATGGAGTGAAACAAATATTCGCCGGCAACTCGAGATCTCGCCTACAGAACTCAAGGCTGCATACGATGTCGTCTGGAATCAGATGCAACAGATGTCCTCGTACGAACAACAGCTAGCGAGACGAGCTTTGCAATGGGTTGTCTGTGCATTTAGACCTTTGAGAACACACGAGCTATCGCTAATAATGCATATCGACCCCGATTCCGGTACGAAAGAAGCTGATACAATTTTGGAAGCGGAAACTATCCAGAGCATCTGCGGAAACATGCTTGTCTACGATCAGCAGTTGTGTGTTTGGCGGTTTTCACACTTATCGGCTCGAGAATACCTCGAGAAGCATCATTACAGCATTCTTGAATCGCACCTCCACATTGCTATTTCCTCTATCAAGTTCCTTGAGAGGGATTTGGTTTGGCTGCCGCCAGGGAAGACGCCATGCATTAAATCTCCCTTTGGGACTGTTGCACTGTATGAGGGAGATCCAAATGATCCTCGTGTTAAACATACACCTAGTTGTGGTTACATCATAGATTATGTATTCTGGCATGTCCATGAACTAGATTCGCCTATGTTCAGACACACCGAACTCTCGAATCTTTTACAGAACTTCTTTGGGCCGATTTCAAAGGGTAGCTCGTCTTTCCAGGCTTGGAGGTTCCTCTCAGTATATTCAGAAGATACAGAGAGGGATGGAGATATCGTCTTTAGGATAAGCCGAAGACACGAACCTCGTATGAGAAAATCTCGTATGAGATATTTATTACCAACACCTCTCCAGGTAATGTCCACTCTGGGACTTTTTTACACCCTGAGAGGCTTGTGGGAGAAAGCCGGGGGCGAACTCGACTCATTCCCTATGTTCACACCATCTCCTCTTACCCTAGCCATTATGTATGGACATGATCATATCTGGACGTTCATATTGCTCGCAAAAGCAAAGGTTAACACCGGCGCCCCAGGACCACTGACAACAGCAATACAACGCGATGACGTGGAAGCTTTTGACGCACTACTTGAAGCTAAGGCAGATGTGAACCAATCCTATCCCGTTCCTGTAGGAATGACTAGACTTGTTGATCAGCAGCTTCAATTTCCAAGACTAGATACACCTCTGAAAGCTACTCTGTGGTATTCAAGAAATAAAAGTCGAAGATACTTTATGCAGAGACTCCTTGATGCAGGTGCAGACGTCAATCATAGGTCAAGAAAGACAACAACTTTGGAGCTCGCTGTCCGGCATGACGATGAAAAAACCGTTAGAATGTTTCTCGACGCAAATACAGAGGTGTACAATTCAGAATACCTCCTTTCCCTGGCGGCTCAGAACCTGAATTTCAACCTCGTTCCATTCTTCGTGCAGCTTGGCGCCAATATCGAAGAGCCGTACGAGGGGGCCTCACCATTAGTGCGGGCGTTGGGGTGGGCAAATATACCAGTTGTTCGAACCCTGTTGGAGATGTCAGGCACATGGATTGATCTGTCTCGTCGAGATCATAGAGAGGTAATTCTCTCAACCCAAGTGGTTTTCTTTGCAGGGGATATCTTTCGTTTCCTTTTTGAATCCAACCCTCATATCAACTGGAATGGACGTGGAACAAATACCCTACTCAGAGCCGTACGTTCATATCCCAAGTTTAATTCTGAACTCAATGGTATCGGCTTGGATGGGCCTGATTTCGCGCTTCAATGTAAGGAAGAAACAGCACACCACCGGCTAGCATTGTTCAATACTTTACTCAACGCTGGAGCAGACCCATCTATCAGCGTTACTTTCAGCTCTGGAAGAACTCTAACTGCCGCTGCTTTTCATGGTAGGTTGCATCATGTCCGTGCTCTTCTGGGTCAAGAGACGTTTCAAGACGACCAAGAACAGAGAGCTCTCTTTCGGACAGCTTTGTTCGTCTTGATGAGCGGACATCTAGCTCTTGCACCTTGGAAATCTCACTTGAAGCACTCCAGTAACGATTGCCTTTGTCCAAAACATCTAGAGGTCCTTCAACTCCTGTTTGATAGAGATTTGAGTGTTTACATGCCGATGCATGGCAGCTTAGATCCGTTGATTCCACTGGTTTATATCAATGGAGCGGGTTATCAAATCAACGATCCATGCCGGCTGTACCGGAAAGGTCACTTCGGGCTCTTTTCTCGACTTTGGTTCTCCATCATCTGGGATCAACAAAATAGCACTTCGCCACAGCTCCCTCTTCGCTCGGAACTCAGAGGATGGCGGCTTCCTGGGACTCTGCCGGCCAAGTTTACTATTGTCGCAAGATTGACGGCACTTTCCAGCGCCCAGTCAAACTACTTCATCAGGTTTTCCGCTTGTGGCCGTCGTTCTCAGTTTAGTATTTTTCCAGCACATATGGAGGTTCACAGGTCATCGAGCCATGTATCGGACGACAAAAGATGGAAAAGGTATAAGCCCGAAAGTTTTGGTGTCACAGATGCTCGGATCCGGAGCTCGAAGCTGAAATATCGAATAATGAGGTTACGGTCGCATCTGGCAAGTTTCAGGCCTATCTTGGCTCTCCTCACGGCAACAGTATGGCTTGGATTCTCCTTGCGTCAATGGTTGGATTGGTTTCTTGCTTTATTGCTCTACTTCTGTCAACCAGAGAAAGATAGTTAGTGCTTTGAACTTCTTTGAATAAAATTAAACACATGAGGGAAAAATAATGTCGCTATAGGCATAAAAGACTTCATGTAGTGGAGGACATGAGTAGGTACCTCAAATACCTAATTCGAGCCAGCTAGCCCCGTCCCCTCAGTGGTGAAGATTGCAGTGGACTCCTAACAGCTATTCATTGAAACATAATCGATCGTCCACTAACGATTCCAAAGTCTAGGCTCCCCCTTGCAGCGTCTCTGATTCTCCCAAGTATCTTCGGGTGGACTCTCCCTGTAGCCACCGAAGACCTCATCTGCCGTTTTCAGACGCGGATTTTTAAGACCTTATTCCCTATAGGTAACAGCTCCAGTCTATACATGATCTGTTCCCGTCGATCTCTAGTCCTTAACATAAGCACTCCTACAAGGAACTACTGGATCGGTCTAGATGCCTTCATCGCCTGTAAACTTAGGGAGCATGGTGGGCCGAGTTAATATCTAATCAGTGGGCGTGGGTCTATGACGAAGCTTCTGTTGGTAAGGATAGTAGTGTGTAGACTACTAATAACTTCTCCTAGCTTTGCTAAGAGTCTCTCCGCGTCAAGGACGATTGTTCGTTAAAACACTTCTACTCGAGCTGCGTAAAACCTAACTAACCTATACTCCGGCCGGTCATCAGAGGAGGTATATGAAGCACGAAATTCTGTAATAGTTCAAACAGGGCACATGTAAATAGATGAGAATCAAACAATTTTAAACAAATTACTACCCCGAAAAGTTTGATATCGTTTATTACGCGAAAAGTAAAGAACCGAAGCATTGGATTACCGAGTTTTCGCTCTACAGCTGTTCGTGAGGCCAGGTCATCCTACCACCGATGGCCGATTAGTCAGAGACAGTAAATGGCCGGTCTTTTTCGAACTTCTAATCATGCTCGGGCTGTGCGATCTAGGCAAAGCAATGATTGTTGTGATCCTTTCGGTCTTTTCATCTCGGCTTATTCGATGTCATGAATAATCATCGTTATTCCCGCACTATATCCGAGAGGCCGAGCAACTGTGGATACAGTCACAGAAATATCCCGAGACTGCGACGGAGAGTTTGTAAGCTATGGTATACGAAAATACCGAGATACTGAAATGATTGAGCATCTCGGTTGCGCCACCGAACTGAGACTGCAGGTTATAAAAGACACAATGTCTCCTACAGTAGAACCTCATCAAGCTCAACGATCATCTACTACAGCTGCAATCACAACAACACTTCACTCTTATGCTACTTTCTCATTTGACAATAACTAAAATGGCCATTTACGCTAAGGACCAGCCAGCCGGCTTCACCAACAATATCAAGAGAGTCGCAATCGTCGGCGTAAGTATACCCAGCCTTTTTTTCCACACAATGGCACTAACAAACAGATCAGGCCGGTGGTACAGTCGGCTCTCACATCGCCAATGCCCTTCTCCAAACTGGCAAACATACCATAACCGCTCTGACGCGCCAGGGAAGCACCAACAACCTTCCCGACGGCATTAAAATCGCCCCGATCGACTATGATGACGAATCAACTCTGATCGCCGCCTTGGAGTACCAGCAATTTCTCATCATAACCATGGCTCCCAACGCACCCAAGGATACTCACAGCAAACTCGTCCAAGCAGCCGCAAAAGCGGGTGTGCAGTACATCATACCTAATGGCTACGCCGGCGACATCGACCAAGTCAAACTCGGCCAGGACACTATACTCGGTCCGATTGCAAAAGCGAACAGAGATGAGATTGAGAGACTAGGTATGAAGTGGATCACTGTTTGTTGCGGCTTCTGGTTTGACTACAGCCTTGCTGGCGGTGAGAGCCGCTTTGGGTTTGACTTTGACAAGAAGTCGCTTACGCTTTATGACGATGGGCATGTGAAGAACTCGACTTCTACGCTTGCGCAGGTAGGAAGGGCTGTTGCAAAGGTTCTGAGCCTGAAGGAACTTCCTGAGGACGAGAAAGATCAGAATCTTACGGTTTCGAGTTTCCTGAATAAGGCGGTTTACCTAAACAGCTTTATTGTCAGCCAGCGCGATCTCTTTGAGAGCGTCAAGCGTGTGACCGGGACATCTGACGCAGACTGGACTGTTACTCAAGAATCAAGCAAGAAGAGGTACGACGAGGGTATGGCTCAGGTCAAGCAAGGGGACATGTCTGGATTCAGTAAGCTGCTCTACGCGAGGGCGTTCTTTCCGGAGGATCCGAGTGATCTCTCTGCGAAAGCACAGAACACATTGCTTGGTTTGCCGAAGGAGGAGCTGGATGAGGCTACGAAGGATGGTATTGCTTTGGTGGAGGTTTTGAAAGGCCGTGGTGAGCGCATGAAGCATTAAATCAAGCCGAAGGTCATGGCAATGCACGTTCTGTAGTATCTAGCCACTCCACTCAACACTAGCTCGTTCTGCGGAACACGAATGAAGTTGCAAATATTCTATCGAACACATCAATCCATGTTGTATCTTTCAGTTGTACATCTTTCAATAGCGATAGAGGGTAAAACGACAATATGTATAAACGCCGAGTCCATGTCACGAGCTTTCGGAGTTTCTCGAATGCCACTCAATTTAGATCCGTCAATATCTATTCCCTCGAAATCGCTTAGATCAGATACGATCTAGAACTTAGAAGCACGGCCGGGCTTGTCCTGATCAAGCCGTAGGACTTGTTCAAATGTCCCAAAGGCACTTGACTGCATGCAATCAAAACATATCAACACCGGATATGCAGCTATAAAGAAGCGTGCCAACAAATGTGAGATCATAAGTTCCTCAGCTACTGACACTTCTCACGGTTAACACTACACGCAAGAATCATCATGACCTCCAAATTGAAAGATAATGATATCGCCATCATGGGTTCCGGACAAGGGATAAGCCGAGACTCATTGTGAGTAATGCGCATCCAATACTGACGAACGCTACATGGACCGCTCTCGCCCTAGGTTTGCATCGTTAACCTATCCCATGCCGTAGCTTTGAGGCCAGGAGCACAGATTCGATCATCCTTTCAAGCGGTGTGACGATAATACCTGACGGGTGTCGTGTCGTCGATCAGTGAGGGATTTGGAGTCTCTTGCAAGGCAATAGCTGCGTCTCCGAATATATCGTCACTAAAACGCATATGACAAGGCCTCGAGAAAGACGGCGATTCCTTCGCATGGCCCGGACGCTCACCCTTACTACTGTCTCTATTGGCTCATCCTCCTCTAGAAAATGGAGATGGCCGTGGCTGAGAGAGACGTACCGATGTTTTATGGCGTGAAGTTGGAGAACATGACCTACCATGCCCCTGGCGCGGTTGTCTTCCAGGTTGGAGACAAGACAGAACGTGCCGTAATGGTGATCGGATCTGACGGCATCTCTTCAAGTATAAGACGTAACATCACGGAGGTTATTCCAGTGTATATTGACCTGTCACGTGCATAGGGGGTACATTAACGGAGTCAGTGGAATGGCCCGATCAAGACTTTGCCGCCGGTTGTACGAGTTTGGAGAAACCCGGTAGTCTTTCTGGTTTGTGAAGTGGCAGATGGATCAGACACCATGGTTAAAACACTATTTATATATCTGGAATCCTTTCGAAGGGGCTGGAAGCTGCTGCCTCCGGCTAAATATCTCTTTCTGCTTAATTACGGAAAGATGAGCGTCAATCGCATAATGCAGCGAAACATGCTATTGGAGAGAATACTAGGCTGGCCATTCTATACAATGCCTACGCTACACTTCTGATCATCTTCTGGAAATGTTAGTATGGTAGGCGACACTGCTCACACCATGCCTGCTTCATGGGGCCAAGGAGCGAACCAGGCCCTGCAAGACGCTTTCTCATTGGCCAACATCTTATCTTACGAATGGAATGACGAGACTTGGCCTTCGACACCGAGTACTTGGAAGCCATGACACAAGATCGACAGCATACATGAGATGAGGTCTGGCGGCTAATATGATGGGGTCGTCTGGGCTACAAAAGGTCGAAATTGCTGGATTCAAAGTCTAGCCTTTTAGCCAAAATCTACATCTTTAGGTACCAGGAAGGGCAATAAGCATATTTTCCATATGTGTTGATATGTTTCCTTTACCTTTTTGTTGGGGCTGAAGCTTCTTTTTGAACTCTCAATCTTATCACAGCTAGATACAAAGAGCAATGGCCAATCTACGAATGATGATGTACAGTGGCTAGTTGATTTGAATCACTAGAAGCCAACCTAGCTGACCACAGACACTTACAACCCTTATATATACTGAGAGGCTCACCGCCAATTGTGATCTTCTGCACTCGACTTCTTCCTTATTTTTGTTTTTGAAGCTAGATTAAATGTCAGTTCTTTCCTGCAGTCAACATGGCACATCTTACTCAGAAGAAGATTTGTTTTCTGCTAGTATTTTTAGAAAGAAAATCATGCAGCATGTATTGTTCTGTGATGAATTCTCCGAGGGAGTCTTAGGTCCTGGACTGTAAACCTCTAGGAAAGCAAGACGTGCTGTGCCCAACCGCTTCAGGCAATCGAGGGACTGCATGCCTCGAGAACACGGTCTGGGCAGCTTGCAGGCGATAACACTGCGTAATGACATCAGGTTATGTTGAATAGCAGTGTCTCTCTGCAGGTGGCTAACGCTGAGAGTTGGTTCATTCACTACCTGATTTGCCATTGCCACCTTACCCCGCACTGGGAACTGGTTGGCCTACTTCTTGCGCGCTTTTGCTTCTGTTTCCTTCGTCCTCATCTTTCTTCCAAGAAAGCATCCCATTCATTGTTAATCCTGCTATTGGGAGACAAGAAGATACAACCGCCCTGGACTTGCTGCTCATGGAGTCACTTCCCGGCAGCGGTCCTCCTCGACCGTCCGTTGGGGAAAACACCATCGCGCCTTTGAGCGCGTCAATGTCGGACGAACCCTCATATGTTGACTCTCTTTCCCAACTGGTTCATTCGACTGAGTGTCTATCATCAAAAGGCTATGTGACATCTCCTTTGACGGACTCTGACCTGGAGAGAAAGCGACGTTGTGCACGATGCAACATTTGTCAGAATCCTGTTCCCAGTCCCAGTAACTGATATCTAAGACGTCTAGTGCTTGTCAAGACAGAAAGACGACCTCGAAAGAAAATACCTGGCCAGCAAGATCCCGCGACTCCAACCACCCAGGCTCCCTTGCAGAATAGTTCTGCAGACGATGTTGATTCACTTCGAATGGACCAACTGCAGTTGGAAGAAAAGCGCGAACCGGCACCGCGCTGTAAATTCCACGACGGCAAAGTGGTCAACAAGGTAACAGCTCTAACCTCTCAAAGCCGAAACAGGGTTCGCTGATGTTTCTTACAGAAATGGACGTGCTGTGGCGAACATATGATGGCTACTCCTTGCAAGCAAGAACAGGATCACAAGCCTGAAGAACGTACCCTCCAAGAGATATCCCGCCGCTGGCAGTACTCCAAGACGCCATCCACCACGACAAAGGATACACGCAAAGCTGTCGTGATCGACTGTGAAATGGGAACAGCAGCATCCGGTGACTGCGAGCTGATCCGCCTGACACTCATCGACTACTTCTCCAGCAATATTCTGATCGACAAGATCGTCTGGCCTGATGTTCCGATGCTGCACTTGAACACCAAGTGGTCAGGCGTAACATGGAAGATGATGAACGAAGCTCGGAACAAGCGAAAGTGCGTATTTGGATGGAGAAACGCTCGATCCTTGATTTGGAGATTCGTCAGTCCGGAAACAATTGTCATTGGGCATGGTCTTCAATCAGATCTTACGTCATTGCGATGGATCCATCCTCGAGTTATCGACACGTTGATTGTCGAGCGTGACAACCATGGTGCAGCGACTGGGCTTTCGCTAAAGAAGTTGGCGGAGGAGCGGTTGGGACGAGCCATACAGCAGGGGAGAGGTCACGACAGTCTTGAGGATGCTATTGCAACTCGAGACTTGTTGCACTGGAATGTAGTGAACAAGGTCGAAGCGCTTGAATAGGCATGAGTGGGATATCGTTTTGATGTAGTGGTTCAAGCTCGTGAAGATTGTATCTGGATATGAAGCGCTGCAGAAGCTGGGAGGTTTCCTGAAAAGGATCGGATCGTTTGTGGACTTTGATGGATTCCACATTCACTATGCTAGCTCCCATTGCTTTCTTAGCTATGGTATAAGGTCTACCGCGGCCTGAAAAGACACCACTAGACCTTGGTGTGTTACAAATATGCTCTTGGTGTTGATCGAGGCGCCGTTGTGCAAGACAAAGCTGCCTAACCTAGAGCATTATAGCTTCCCTGAATCATGCATTGTGCCCAAAGATTACGATTTACCGATATGTTACTCATTTTTATAATAGTGACAGCAGTATTATAACCGACAGTACCAGGAAATGGTAGAAAAACGGTGCCATTGAGCTAGAACTTCTTAGTTACACGCTGAGAAGTGCATCCCATTACACAACATTAACAGTACAATCGGCCCGAGGAAAGAGCACATGCAGTACTACGAATGATCGTGTATAATTGTTGTCCAATGCTTATCTCGGATCTTCTTTTGTGACCCGCAAGTTCGATTTCGTACACCATGATCACCACATACCAGGTGCTGGTCACGTCACCGCAGCTAGCGAATCACTAACCTACCCCGACGTTACAATCGCAGATGCATGAATCCTGCTCTCGGCCTTATCAGCGCTGATCTGAGTAATTTCGGAAATAATCTCATGAAACAGAGGCTGACGCAATTGATGTGCAGAATGAGCAGTGCATTGTTCCCTCTTTCATTGGACGGGATGCAGCATACCGTTCATGTACCCCGGTCGCTACGCAGATGCAACATCGGTTACATCGCGACGGGATTACTAAAAGCAGTAAATAAAGATGCCGCGGGAAGATATAGCGACGGGGATTATCATCGTAGCGTGGTGATAGAAAATAAGCTTAAAAGAAGGTTTTCTCCCCGACCAGCCACGATCTTCATCCCATTCCCCACTACGCAATCAAAATGGCAGACAGTAGCAAAGATACCCCGAGCGAAAAAGTCCAAGGAACGCAGGATCTTGCTCCTAGCTCGGACTCAGATGCACCGGCCATAGCCGTCCTGCAAGAGACGCCCAAGACGAGCTGGAAGTCGTACATATGGGATACCTTCGACAAATCGCCCGAGGAGCGCAGGTTTCTGTTCAAGCTTGACGCTGCTCTCATGACCTTGGCCTCGTTGGGATACTTCATCAAGTACTTGGATCAGGTGAGTCTATCGATTGTCAGATAGAGCGCTAACTGACGAAGCAGGTGAACATCAACAATGCGTTCGTGTCTGGAATGAAAGAGGACATGAATCTCTTCGGGAACGAATTGAACTATATGCAAACATGCTGGACTGTTGGATATGTCATTGGCGAAATTCCCAGGTAACTCCCTCCCTCATGTCATGATGAACAGCATACTAACAGCTCAGTAATATGCTACTCACGCGCATCCGACCGAGTATTTGGATCCCCGCCTGCGAAGTAACATGGTCCGTCCTCACCATCCTCCTCACAAAATGCACAAATGCCACGCAACTTTATGTCCTGCGCTTCTTCATCGGTCTCGCCGAAAGCACCTTCTACCCTGGAATGCAATACATTGTTGGGTCATGGTATCGGAAGGACGAACTTGCGAAACGATCATGTCTTTTCCACGCCATGGGAAACGTTGGGTCCATGGTTTCAGGGTATCTGATGGCTGGCTCGCATAACCTCGATGGCGTACATGGCTACCACGGTTGGCAGTGGCTTTTCATAACCAATACAGTTGTTTCTCTCCCCATTGCAATAGCAGGCTTCTTCTTCTTACCGGACTTGCCTGAGATTACAAAGGCCTGGTACTTCACACCAGAGGATATCGCCTTGGCAAAGAAACGTATGGAGCTTGAAGGTCGAGCCCAACGATCACCCTATACGAAAGCCAAGTTCAAGAAAATCTTCACCAGCTGGCATATCTATACCTTGGTTCTCCTCTACATCCTCTTCAACAACGGCAACGGCGGAAACTCCCAGCCCGCATTCCCCCTCTGGCTGAAATCAGAAGGCTACTCCATCCGCGACGTAAACCTCTACCCCACCATCGTCGAAGTAATCAGCGTCATAACGACACTCATCTACGCTTGGACATCAGACAGTCTCTTCCGCGGCGCCAGGTGGCCCGCCATCGTTTTCTCCGGCTTAGTCAAGATAATAGCCTACGTTGGGCTCACTGTCTGGAAAGTGCCTACCCCGTTTACGTGGGTATGTTTCATGCTCTGCGGTTTTGGTGGCGGGATAAGTGGCCTTACGTTTGCGTGGGCGCATGAGATTTGCAGTGATGATAATGAGGAGCGAGCGCTGGTTACGGGGGCGATGAATCAGATGGCGTATGTGTTTCAGGCGTGGTTGCCGTTGATTATTTGGCAGCAGGTTGAGGCGCCAAGTTACCCGAGGGGATATCCTACTATGGTTGGGATGGCGGTGGGGTTGATTGGGATTGCATTTACGATTAGGGCGTTGCATAAGGGGCAGATCAGAGGACATAGGCATGCGTTGGTGGGTGAGGCTTAACGTGCCAAAGGAGGATGTATGTATGAGTTGAGTATAATATGTAGTGAAAGCCTCTATATCTATCGCGGATGTACAATCTTGCCAGTCCTCTCTTGTCCGTGGTATCATCCCCAAGTCAATCCTCAACCGGTCGTCATGTAGATGAATACCCTCCATCAACAAAGATAGTCTGCCCCGTCACAGCAGCACTAGCATCACTCGCCAGCCAGACCGCCACGCCCGCAAAGTCCTTCGGCAGTCCATTCCTCCCAATCATCGTCCTCGCAGCATGAGCATCTGCCTTGCCCGGATCATTGAACGTAGCACGCGCCAAGGGCGTATCAACAAGACCTGGAGCAATGGCGTTGCACAAAACGCCATGCTTTGACCATGCTTCAGCTTGTGAACGTGTCAGGCCCAAAAGACCTGCTTTGGAAGCTCCGTAGGCACCACTATTGCCGAATGCTCGGAAGGATTGCTGGCTGATAATGTTGATGATTCGTCCCCAGCCTTTTTCAGCCATCTTGGGCCCGAATGCTTGGCCGAGTGTAAAAGGTGTCGTAAGATTCACAGCGATAGTCTCATCCCACGCTCCTTGCGAGAGGTCGTTCATATGAGGTCTATAATTAACCCCCGCCGCATTGACAAGAATATCTGGAGTTCCAGCATTTGATTTAATAGCATGAATCGCATCGCGCACGGAAGCTTGGTCTGAGAGGTCAGCGACGATGGCTTCAGCTGTGACGTGAAGATCCGCGAGGTGATCGATGGTATCCTGAAGAGGTTTCGGCCGTCGCGCGACAAGAACAATCCGACAGCCTGCGCGACCAAGGGCAATCGCCATTTCACGACCTATGCCTGATGAACCGCCGGTCACGACGGCGACTTTGCCGGCGAGGCTGAAGAGGCTGGATAGGTAGCCTGAGATGGCTTGGGGGCTTGGAGCCATGGTGGTGAGCTGACGCTAAATGTGATGATGGTTTGGGTAGTGACGGGATGGGAGCTTGTAGTGACAGTGGTTATATGGGCGGTAAAGATAAAGATAGTCGCGTGTCTGTTTGGCTGGGATATGAGTCTTGTGAGCGAAATCGGCTGACGGGAATTAGTGCACGAGATGTACTGATAATTGCACGTATGCGGGGTAGATGAATCGTGACTCGACGTTATTGACTAAAGCGGCATTTCACGATAAAACGTGATGATCACAATGAAAATAAAACAATTTTATCAGCAAAACAGATCATCTTTGGTGCCAATATAATCGCTAAGCAGTAGCCTCTACCCTCACCAAAACCAACCACCAAGTCTCAGCCCCAATATCTACAACCCCAGGCCCATTGACCTCAAGATGAGCAATATGATCACTGAGTGCACTTAAAGGCCCCAATGGTCCAGTGCTTTTGTCGCCTTCTGCTGAAGCTTCCAGTAGCGCTTTTACAGAAACACCGACGACTTCTGAGAGTTGCTCAGTATTGACGAGGCTCGCGTGTAGGCCTCGCTTGTTCAACCAATCGTGATTCGCGACAACAACGTACGCGACCGCGCGCTCAGCTGCTGTTTTAGGCTTCCGCGTAGCTGCTGCTATTGTCCGTCCCGGGAGACTAACGACTGTTCCTACGGCGCCGAAGACAGCACCTAGGGGAATTGATATAGCGCCCCCGACGACACCGACTGCTGCACCGAGTATGTTTCCGCGCTTGGTGTTTGCGGCGATGTTTTTTCCAACGCTCTTGGCGTGGTTTTGAACATTCTTGACGTAATTGACAGGTTGTTGGCCAACGCTCTTTGCGACATCTCCAGCGTGATTAATAGCGCGCTCTCCAACCTTTGCTGTCATGAAGGCGGAGATGGTATCGAGGAAGGAACCCCATGCTTCTTTTGTGATGCCATGGCCGAGAAGAGCGGGCGCGTACGCTTTTAAGAAGGGAGATGTTTGCGTGGGGTTTTCTTGGGGTATGGCGATGGGGCGTTCTTGGGCGGATGATGCTTCAGAGTAGCTTGGGAGAGGAGACGCGGAGGGGAAGTTGAAGGGGTTTTCGGCGGTTGGGATCTTATCGGATGATGGTTCGTTTGCTGATGAGGGGCCTGCTTCGGCTTGGTATGCTGGTAAGGGATCTGAGGGTTGGGTAGAGTTGGCGAGATGCTCTGCTTCTTTGCTGGATGACATGATGAGCTGTGAAGTTCGATGAGTATGATGTGACTATTGATGAATGAGATAAGATGAATTGATTACGATAAATAGATGAGCGACCGTAAGATCTTAAGTAGTTGGTGAGCATTTCTTAAATGCCACTTCGTCATCGGTTATAACGGCATCGTGCTCAGCCCTAAGATCCCAATTAACTCAGATACTGAACCAATAGGAGACTCCGATCATCGCGGGTGAATTATCTCGAATGGGTTGACGGAACGAGACTAGTGCGTCAGCCTCAGAGCGTAAGCGAGAGCGAGATACAAGCTACGGAATGAGGCTGTGCTGATATCGAATGGAACAGTTGGGAACAAGTTGAAAGAGATAATGCATAGATATATGTCGAGATATTATTAATGACGCGATATATTGTTCATTTAACTGCATACTCAAGTGCGAGACACTGCCCGCGTAACATATCTTCCTTTATGACATGCCCAACACTCCTCACTCATCCGTCAATCTCTCCTGTTCTCGTCTCCGAACATTCCCCCAACTATATAACACCCCTCCTTGCTGTATAAACACACAATGGTCAATATCTCTTATACCATGGCCAGTCGCCTGCCAAAGTCTCTGCGATTCCGGGCACTGCGAGAAATGCAAAGCAGCTTCATCTTCAGAATAAGACCGGTCGCGTGTCCGAAATTGCAGATTGAACATGACATTCTGACTGGTTGCGGAAACGAGCGAGGGGGGACTTTGCTTCCAGAGACCTAGGTGGCAGCCTTTGCAACTTACCCCCGTCTGGAGCTTTCCGGTGCGAGGATTGAGCGAGGGGAAGATGATGCTTGCTGCGAGACGGTAGTGAAGCCAGCCTGGTTTCAGTAGCGACTGGCCAGAGGCGTCGATGGTATTGTCGACCTTGATGTACGCAGCCAGTAGGTCTTTTGCTAGAACGCCACGAGTCTTTGACATTTGATGAACGTCATCCCAGTTGTGTGTCTTGAAGGACCGTACATCCGTTGACTTGAAAGCGTTAGCAAGGTCCTCGGCGTGTTCCGCGTACAAGCCCTTCCACTGTTCACTCCTGCAGATGCGTGCTTCGTTGACGAGAGCTGTCTCGGGTGATATGCAAAGACACTCGAAACAGCACCGCTTAGCCGTCGGAAGAAACAAGAAGTCGCCGAATCGTCCGCAGAAAGCACAATTTGATGTCATCAGCGCGCTGTGAACATCTGCGAACGAGACCCAGCCACTGAGATCTGTCCGTCTCAGAGCATTGAGGGCATCCGGGGCGTAGCGCAGAACACGCTGGTAGGCGGTGATGGCAGTCAAGAGGTAGCGCGTCCCCCGACTGACCTGTCGAAAGCGGCGGAATGAGTCCATGTCCAGATTCAAGACCGTGTTTTCGAGGAGATCCTGGGGTAGGCGGGCCAGAGCACCGAGATTTGGGGTTTCGGTCTTGTAGCAGCGGGAGAATAACCTGCGGACTTCGTCGGAGAATTCGTGGGTTTCGGGTTCGAGTGTCGGAAAGTAGTATTTGCTTCGCTTGTAGAAGCAGGTACGAACAAGTTTCCTCATATTCGCTGTTGTGTCCTGTGTGATTCTGGAGGGGTCTGGTGTTGACTTGGTGTCTGGTACAGAGATGGAAGCCATTTTGTTGATAAGGTGAGGGATGGAAATAGCTGGGAGAAAGGATTAATAAAGAGATGAAGACTTTATTTATATACTGTCAGCACTGCATAAATAAAGTTATGCTTCTGTGATTCATGGTTTCTGGTAAAATAGGAAAAAACAATTTTGGCAGTGGACGCGCACTATGATAAGAGGTACACTGCTTTACCAGTGTCACCTAAGAAAGTTTCTGTGATATACATCGCAAGGTAAGTCATGCTTTTCCAATGTAATATTTCTTGATCTCTAATAGGACCGAAGATAAAGTTAGAGGAGAAGTCTGCTTCATTCTCAGCCATTCACCAGCGATAAAGTTGAGATATTGAACTTTCGCCGAACTAGCTTTGCATTAAATAGATGTCAGTCAATCCCAAATCCTTATAAGTGATCAAGCTGCGGCAATAATATTGTGATGGAGCGTCCAGGAATAAAGCTCGTTCATGATAAGATCGAGTCAAGCTGTCTCCAGGAACAGCAAGTCTGATCGTTTACTTTTTCTCCGACACAGTAGCCATCGTCGACGCAGGATGTAACAAGGGATTTTACATGACTCTCACATTTCTGTTCTCTACCAGCTTGCTATTCTTCCCTATTGATCTCCTCGTAGTCCAACTCCCTGTCCTTTCCAACACATTCGTCTCAACCAGATCTCAAAATAGAAATCCTAAGCAAAACACTACTCTGCCCAACTCTCCTCCCATGTATCAACACCTCTGTGATCAGGCTTCATCAAGAGCCGCCTGTTGACGTTGGTACATTGCATACCCGAATAGGATCAAGATGTATCCTGCGATTTGTACAACAACACCGACCAATACCTAAAAGGCCTCATTGCTTACAACCGGCATCTGGTCTACATATCGCTGACAGTACTCCAGTCGCTCGTGGACACCCCAATAGTCACCCCCTTTCGAGAGAAACGAGGGCTCTCGACGAGGCGGTGCGCGGTTCATCCAGATCCGCTGTGCGTGCGCGCAAGTCTCGAAGTGCTTCTCGAAGCCTTTGTGCGAGTAGCATCGGTCACGATCTGCGGCTTCAGGGTTGATTCTCGATTCTCGGAAAGGGCCGTTTGCCTGCATCAGTCGGTTTTCGAATGCTTCGTAGCAGCCTTTGCAGCTGCAGCCTTCTTCTCTTTCACGCGTGGAGGCGTTCCAGAAGGGGAAGTGGATGGAAGCTGCTGTTCGTTACTGCAGCCATTCACCGTAGAGATGTTCTCTGACTTGATCGGTCGTGTCGATGTCCAGTTTGGAGGAGCTGAGGACGTCGTCTACCAGGACAGCTCGGATGCCCTCCACCCATCGTCCGGGGAAGCGATGGTCGCGGACTTTGAGAGAACGGATGGAGGACTTCTCAAGTGCTTCGAGGAGATGGGGGCGATTGTCCTGATCTCCGTAGATGGTAAATCGTGCATAGTATTTGGCAATTTCATCTGTCCCAATAACCGCCATACGGGGCGATGTGTAGAGGCACTCATGACACGTTCGAGTGCAGGTTAGGAGGAAGAGAATTGATCCATACTGGTCACAGAACTCGCACTTGGGAGAGGTGAGCGCCTTGTGAATCTCGCCGATGGTGATATAGGGACTCAATCCAGCACGGATAAGGTCGACGATAGCGCTGCTGCCATAGACCAGGACCTCCTTGCAGTCTAAAACTGTCTCTGTGATCATGTGCGCCTTGGCGTTGATGTTTCGGAACCGGCGGAAGGACCGGACATCCAGATAACAAAGGATGTTGTTCATAATCTCGCTGGGAACCTTTTCAAAGATAGCGAGACCAGCAGTAGGCGTGCCGAGAGGGTGGGTTAAGGTTTTGGGAGGACAATAAATGTTCATCAGCATGGGGAAATACCATCTCCTGCGAGCGTATGAGCACCTACGGCGGATCTTGGCCCAGTCTTCTGGTGTGTTGGCCCAGTTGCTGACAGCAGCGTTGGGACCATTTCTATTTGCGATGTAGACATCCATCTCGGACATACCCTGGGGAGCCGAGCCAGAAGACATCTTGTGAGATCAGCAGTTGATTGCGCCCGCGGAAGTGATTGTGACAAGGAGATATCCAGGGCAGTAAATTGGGTTGCAGATTGTTCATAGAGCCCTTCTGTTGGATCAGGATAGAAGGGTTCTCTGATGGTCTGGATATGACAAGATGCCTGAAAGTTCCAAAGATTTCGCTGTAAATGCCGAAGGTTTAAAAATGACGAGTCGCGAAGAGTGATGGTGTTCCTGTGCTGGGACGTTAGTCAAGGGATCAAAGACGGTGATCAAGAAGATTAATACCAACCCTCGTGTGGATGACAGAGTCAAGAGAAGTGAAATCTGGCTCGACGACCAGCGACGAGAAGACGACCGTTTGCGATCGTCTAAAAGTAATGTATTGTAAGCCAAAGGTGATATGTAAAGAATGTCTTGCGGGAAGATTATGAGCAAGAAGGGGGATGATAGGAGTGTTGCGAAAGGAAGAAGCTGTTGCTAGAGCAAGGACTGGTGCGGAAGGGTGAATAGAGCAGAAGGGCCCGGTGAATGTTGGCTTGACACTGGCAGAACGACCGCTCCACACTGTGATTGAGTGCTCAGGTAGACGTTTTCGTGGCACTGGCACAAGTTTGGCACTACGCGTATCAGAGCTCAGCGCGCTCCGACGTGGCAGGCGTCTTGGCACAGAACTTTCCAACAGCTTGAGCCTTTTCACTTGACATTGATAAACATTGAAGCATACGTATGTGCTATGCCCACTGATTGGGGTCGAACATGACCAGAGGCGACATTGATAGCACGCCTCTCCCCTTGTATTCACCGTGTCAATCCCAATATGAGATTGCATCAAGACAGAACAGGTTTATTGTAAGCACAAGCATGGAAGCTAATTTGGAGGAAGTAAATGACTAGCTAACGATAGAACAATTCCTACGAGTATTTCCGAACAAAAGCTATTGCAAACGCCAACGAACAACCGACCCAGTACTCCGAACACCAAGACCTAAAATACCAACCCATTTCCAAACCCAAGAAACATCCCTGTAGCTAGCTGACTCCCTCAAGCAACCTTCTGCGTCAAGCCAGATCCCTTCACCCGCGGCACAAGAACCCTGCCATTCCGATACTCATACTCCAACTCCGTCCTCGAACCACGGTCCTCCTGAAACGACACTTGGATAATCCGCATGATAACCTTGAGAAGGTCTGCATACTCTGGATACTCCTGCTTGACGTCGAGCTTCACAAGCTTGAGATTTTTGTTGTCCTTCCGAGCGCCCCGAGCGAATCGACTGATGACGCTCACATCGCGTTGCGTCGGGAGACCAGCTTCCATATTGATCCAAAGAATTTTGTTCGCTTGGGAAAGACTCTCATAATCGCTTAGAGGCTCGGAGCCGTCATCGAGGACGACGTAAACGAATCGCGACGAGATATCTTCCAGTTTGATTGGCGTGATGGTGGACGCTGTGCCGTTCTCTGCTAGTGCGGAAGCCAGTTGATCCGCAAAACTGAGGAGGTTACCCTGAGAGCCCGGCAGAATGTTAACCATTGGGCGGTGAGTAGAAGCCACCGCTGTTGAGATAACGCAGTAGCAGGATTGACCGATGTAGTCGAATGTTTTGGTTGCTGGTTCGAGGCCGCTGAACTGGTTACCCTGTAGCAGCTTGTTCCAGTCGTCGCTCGATGGGAATGGCAATTGTTCAAAACGTTCATCTGAATCACTTGTGAGTAACTCCAGATGGTCATTACGAGTAATAGAGCGCCTACCTGGCCACATATTCTCATTCATACCCAAGATCATGCTGTACGCAGGTGATACGTCTGACAACCCGGTCAAAGCGAGGACACCACCTGGGACGAGAAGTTTGCGCAAGTTGGCGAGTGTTTCTGGAAGAGAGTTGGCTGTATGAAGGATGTTGTTGACAAGAATAACGTCGTAGGTGTTGGGGCTGAAGCCCTGTTCAACTGGATCGCGGTTGATGTCGAGGCTTTTGAGCTTGAGGAAGTCTTTGGTGATGCCAGACTTTGTCTGCTCCAGCACTGATAGCGACGAGTCGGTAAGAGTATACGAGACACTTTTCTGTTCTCTCAGTGCGTCAAAGATGACTTGGGTATTGTTGCTTGTACTGGCGCTGACTTCAAGGACGTTCAAAACAGGCTTCTTTGTCGCATATGATGAGAGATATTGTCTGAGATGCGCTCTCATCTTCTGCATCAGCTCCATCCCATCTTGCATCCGATTGAACCTATTAGCTTCCAACAACAGCGGCATCGGATCCACGGTCCCTTGCAGAATGGATCCCAAGTTCGGTCCAATCTTTGCCAAAAGCTCTCCCTCAACACCCATGCTCGTGAGCGACGAGAGTATGTCAATCGTCACCGTCATCGTCACGTCGCCCAGCACGAGCTTACTTGCCTGAGACGAGTTGTACGCCTGCATCCATTGATACAATTGCCTTCGGAAGCCGGTAAGTTTGGAGGGATCAAAGTCCGGGATGTCCAGAGGGATGTTGTTGAGAGATGCGCGAATAATCAGCGCTGCGGCGCGGGCTAGTGTGATTTGACGATCGGCTGTTGCTTTGCAGAGTGGTGTTCTTGGACGAAGTTCAGAGCCGGTGAAGAAATTGGCGTCGGGTTCCCATTCAACATGGAAGACTGAGTCCCAATCGTCATCATCGTGGACGACGAGTTGATCTCTGATGATAGGCTGTACGACAGACATGGCTGGAATGTGACTGTCGTGTACTGATAAGATAGCGATAAGTGTAGCTTGGTGAGGTTCTCTCAGTATAAATGTATGGAGTAGGAGACGAAAAGAGTTGGCGCCAAGCAAGGCCTTATATCCCCAAAATCTCACCACTTTCGGAATGGAGGGGGAGGCGATGACATTCGTATCTCCGGGGCATACCCCAATATTTCTCGGAGCCGCAAAGCATGTGAGACTCTTTAACCCCACGGGGAAATTGATCGGCCGAGCTTCCGATACGTGCCCGCGTTTGGGGTAATGGTGCCATGACATGTTCCTGTGACATTTTATCTCCTGATCAATATGATTGAATTAGGAAGTTGGGGAAAACCCCGCGATTGAGGATTGATGATGGTTTGGGGGTGACTGACGAGGCGCGTTGAGGAGGGAGGGAGCCGATGAACCCGTCGCGAGCCATTCAACATTCTTTCAACCAATACAGTTAATCTTCCTGTCGATTGAAGTCCACTGTTCCCGTTGAGGTTACACTGAGGCTCTGTAACGGCAGATGATCAATGAACTAATGCATGTGATTGCGGGAAACTCCACAAATCGCATCCGCAATACCACTCAAGATCGGAGCCGTCGCATTCGTCTTCTGACCAGTAAAATATCGTGATCTGACGTAAAGAGGGGATTTCACAAGCTGAGGGAGATATCTCGGACCCCCGGTGTTGGTTCCGGATGTTCCGGATTTGGTCGGGGATGACATAGCCACTGAGCGTTTAAAAAGCCTACATCACGGCATTATTATTCAGTGTTGCAATAGCGTCTCGCCACATCTCCTTCAGTCTGTGAAATGTCTCAGAACCATGGCGAGGAATCGGGCCATTTCCTTCTGTGCCGCAAGCAGGAGTGAGGCGGTTGGACGTTGGGGGAGCAAAGTGCGGCATTAAGTTTCCAATTGCAACAGCTCAATTCACGCCGCGCAATTTGGATTTCTGGGCTCTAACTCTGTTAGTGTAGCAAAGACTGGGGAGATTTGCCAACATTTCGTCAGCAAACATATATGTATACTTCTTAGAAAGGGAGCCGCATTGGTGCGACGAATCTCCGATCCCTGTGAGTAGGGGCAGCAATCCCGGAGAGTCGCCTTTATCTTCCAGTACTAACTCTACGTGAAGAAAGTAGTTGGGGCGAACTCAGGACTCACTTCCTAGATCACAGGGAAGGACTGGAAGAACGTCGACTACTAAAGTTCTTGTATCCATTCTATCCATATCAACTGGAGAGAAATAGCTCTTCTGCAGGCAGCGTTGGCCTAGAAGTTCCTGTTGTAGCCTACAGTCACTAATAGCGATGCTTATATTAGCTACGTCAATCCTAGGGCAAATATTGTGAAAGTGGGAGTAGACAGGTTTTGTCCCCAAAGAATCACTACTTCTATTTCTCCATGCGAGGAGTTACCATCAATTCATCTAGAATATTTCGTCGGTTTTTCCTATCATGGCATGCTTCTCCTCTTGGGCGTAAGCTAAATCCGTCTGTGACTGGAGTACGCTACGAAATCCCATCCGTGACCTTGGGGAACTTCGATGGATTGCTAGACAAAGGCCCTTTCGTGTAGATAATATCTGATACAATGTTTCAAAACGTTAGCGAGCGATTCGAGCAGGTATGGTATCAGATCTATATATATTGTCTATCTTCATTCATTAACCGCTGGTCGTAAATGATGCTGAAGGACACTCTTGACTTCACGACGGGCCAAGCTTTAGGCTCTCGAGACTCCATTCACCAAGATCCGAGCGGCTTTGGCGGAAGTATCTACCTTGCGATAGCTTCTCTGATAGTTGTAGTAACATTGGCTGAAGTTCTTGAGGTTCCGAAAGTTGACAACGCCATCGCTTCTGATGCAGTTGACTCATCGATCTTGATGCTGATGCCAGTGATCAACATGTCGCTCAGCACTCGACAGCGGTCTCAAGCTCCCTCGCACTTGAGCCATCTTCACTTGTCGATCCAAAATTCGTTGTTATGGCTAGGGCAGTGATGGCGCTCATGACGCTTGTGATTTGGCTGCCATGGAGCGATACTGTTGTCAAGAACAGGCACCTCAGCCTATGTTCAGCTAAATTTCACAGACCGAGACTACATTGGTGGGGTCTTGCCTTAGCGGTCAGTTCTCAGTAAGACAGAGCCTCTATGCCGGGATGAGGATGGCTCATGAGGCGGACGATTTGTACTGATTAAATGGCTGACGGGGAGCAGAAGGGATAAAGGCGGAGTGGCAGGATAGCCCGGCAGCTATTATAGTAACGGATAGACTCTGGCCGCGAGTAAACTCAACGACAAATCTGCTGCATTTTTTCGTAAATGCACATGCTTATTTCTTATATCGTGAAGAGCGTACCGTGTCCCTATCTTTCAAAGTGGTTACCTTGAAAGCAGGAAGTACGTCTATAGTTGGGGGTCTTACTTAATAGCTATGTGTAGGTTAAGAGTTTAAAAGAGGTTTTAGCCACAACACAAAGGATATATATTGATATATATACGTAATATACTTATTGCCCTCACTGGTGCCTAAATATGCAGCTGTTTAATCAATAGCAAGTCGATAGTCACAATATATTTCCAGTTTTCACATAGATATTAATCTCGTAAAGGCTCGCCTTAAGTCACCGAGGGCTCTAATCACCATGAGTTCTGTGGGACCTTTCTTCACAAATCTGACAAGTTACATGTATATCGACTAATTATATCGGACATGAACACGAGCCCTAACCATACGTTCATTAATATCTCAGGCGAGGATTAGATGACTATTATCTTAGCCTTGAACCGTATATGGGAAGTCTAGCTCTATGCGGCATACAAATTATCAACATATTATGGAGCTCTATAAATGGTAAGCTTGCGTTCTTTTAAATCTCCAAGATATAACTGCGCCTGCCTTTTCCCCATTGGTCATTACTGCGAGATATCATGAATTCCCAGCCTTCATTGACATCCTCACCAGAGATGTTCATCCTCACTATTTTGGATCTCCAAGTACGGAAATCCACTTGAAAAGACCAACTTCCTTTCACGACGAGTGAATCTCATGAGCGGTGTCCAATATACCTGTCCTTCGTAGCTCCAAAGACGCAACCTGCCATCGTTGCAGAATTCTAACAGCCGAGGGGACTGACCCTTGGGTGCCTCCTCACTGGACCAGTAGACCTCGTCTTCCTTGTCGAGTACTTCAAATCTACCATTGTTCCGGAAGACAAACTTGGCGCCATTCTCAAACTGCAGGAAGGGCGACTCAGAGGGACTGACTCTGAGGGTCCCGGGCTGGAAGGTGCAAGAGTAGCCTGCTTGAGAGGTTATCAATTATACGAGATCAGGGCCACCATCTGACTTACCTGATACCTCAACGCCTTTACCCAGAGTGATCTGGTAGGGCGCGGATTCCTTGCTGTGCTTCTTCGGCAAGTTGTCTGTAGCCCCCTTGACTGTCTCGGCGACGGTCGCAAGTTGTCGTTGATCCACTAAAGTGCACCCAGCGGTCCCGATGGAAACAACGCTCTGAACCCCATGAAGTATGGAGTATGTATAGAACACAACACCTGTCATTCCATCTTCACCCAAATCCTCATCCTCGATAGTTTCGTGATTGAAGGGGATGTGAGGCCAACCACCCGGGGTGCCATAATCGGCATTGTCCACGAACAGTTGCAGATCTTCGGAGGAGCTATAGATCTCGCTGCCATATGTTACACCCAGTATCGAACAGGTGTTGCACGAAGTTCGAACGAATGTGGCTGTCTGATACTCACACTCATGGGTTATCTCCAGTGTTTCAGTTGACTGTTGATCATGGTCAAATGAACAAATGCGTATTGGCCCATCCGAGTAGTGGTATATGAATGACAGGTTGGTCGTGGTCCTTGGCTTCAAGCCCCAATGGCTTTCAAGCGTACTGATGTCTTTCACGGGGATGACTAGCCGATCTCCAGTTTCGCCGGCACTTACCCATTCCCGGAGCTTGACCACCACGTCGTAGGTCCCACATACAGCAGCAAGAATTTCGAGCTTTTGATACTTGACGGTGATTGCAGGAACGGCCATGGCTGACTGGATGATGGGACTGGCAGTGGGATCATGTTTCACTGGTAGTAAGTCTGCCCAAACTTCAGGCGGGACCAGCACTTGCAATGGCAGATCAGTGGAGGGCTCGGTTTTACCTCTAAATATAAGGGATCTCCCACTGAGGCTTTCACAGTCCAGATCAGAACTCCAAGGTGTATAAAGCTCCTCAACGCCGCTACTCGACTCACTCGGTGAGCAGTCTTCAACATATGTGAGGAATGGATTGTCCTGCACTGGAGACTCTTCTGGCAAAGCAGGTTGAGAAGATTCGGAAAGGGCTTCGTTGATAATGTCTTGCACGAGGTCGTCCTTGTAATACGCGTTGAGAAAGTCGATCTTGGGAAGAAGTTCTGGGCTCCGTGTCAAAGTGTTCACCTTGTTCGTAAGGCGTTAGACAATACGAGAGAAGCAAGTAGTTGAACTTACAATTGCGACGATCTTGTCCACCTCTTTATCGAGCGCGCTGCGAGTAGCCAACAGAGTATTCAGATCAAGCGGAATAGCCCTAGGCTTTTCGACGGGAGCTACCAAACTATGTGTCAGTTCACTTGGGTATTTTATTAGATTAGTTTAGTACATACAATACTTGTCTCGGTGGGAAATCATATGATGAACCTTTCTTGACAAATCCTTGTACTGTATGTAGTTGTCAAAAAGCTTGGAGGTGTATGACGCAACACCATCATAATCAAGCGGTTTTAGGATCTCATGTTTTGACCATTCGTTGAAACTCCGATTTGTCTTGTATTTCGTAAGTATGACCCTGTGCGTTATTAGCTTTGATCCCGCACCATAACCTTTATTATTACCAAGTCTTCCGAGGCTGCTGGGCAACACGAGTAGGGAATTCATCGGCCATCCTCAGAATAGACGCGATGTCAGTAGCGCACGTTACGTCCTCGACTTTTACACCCTGAATGACGGATGTGATCCCAGCTACGCTGCAAATATTGTCCAAGTTCATGGTAGAGTCGGTCGAAGCCTTCTGGACGCTATCGAAGTTAGCTTGATGCATGATGATTTATGAACTTCGTACGCTTCAATCATCTTATCCTTGTTTTCAGGGTCAGAACAGGTGAAGGAGATGATGCTCGTAAACAGACCACCCTGTATAAAACCTGCCACGGTTAGTATAGAGTAGCCAAACGGGCGCCGAGTGAATGCATACCAGAAATATAGCAATCTCCGAATGTCTCGTTGAATCTAGGCGAGGCAGCCTCCATCCCATCGATTGGGAGCAATTTCGCAGACCCTTTGAGATTGGTGATTTGGCTCATTACCCGCACTGATACCATGAGACTTATATCAGCTTCTTCAATCTTGGCGTCATTGAGTGCGTTGATATGTCCGTGGACTTCCATCCGGCCGGTCTTGATGGTAGCAGCGCGTGAAATATCGATCATATCGACGACCTCGGACACCCGCTCAAAGAGTTTAGACGAGTACGTGATTTTCGGTGGTAGAGTGTCCCACGTGATTATGTTGTCATCTGTAGCTTCTACAGCGCCGTCGATGCACACGGTCTGGGTGTACGAGTTGAACCCCATGCCCTAGGTAAGATGTCAACTATTGGTTATAAAAACAATAAGTGTCAGATTCATGGACAAGGTCTCATGATCCTGTTGCGTTTTTATGTGGGCTGAGTGAACATACCAGACACATGGCATCATCATACGGGGCGAGTAACAGCGGCATTGCAGCTTCAAGGTATATTATAAGTGCTGGAAATGCTGGAAGATTTTAAAGCAGGGTCCCGGCTCTTTTATGCAGCAGGGCGAACTTAAGATCTGCCCTACAAAAACTCAATATGGCATACGCGCCAATGGAAGCTTTTTGGTTGATACTTTGTGGGCTTAAATAGGATTCATAACACGCGAAAGCATATAGGAAAATTGGACTTTTTTGTTACACACCAATGTTCCTATCCTCCTATCCTACTTTTCTGTTGTCCGCCAATATCACGTGACATTGGATTTTTCCAATTCACAACATTGGCTGGCAAGATAGAAAAAGAGGAATGTATAAAATGGAAAGCAAAATTAAATATGTCTTTTGCAGACAGTAAAGACATGGAGATTAATGTCAAAGACCAAAGTCACATGACGCGGCGGGACCAGGTTTGCTGTGACCCTTGTGCAGATCGCAGCACGTCCGAGCGCATTGCTCCACAACCTTAAATTGACTTCGTGGCTGGCTCGTTCATCTACCCTGTACCACTCATTCCAAACAGCAGCACCACCTGATGTGTCGAGAAATGTTAAAGTGAGAATCTTGAAATGGTATTTGAGACACGTCGAAGCATCTCAGCAGACTAGCTTTCCCAATTAATAACGCGCACAGCCACTTATCACAGGTAGTGGTAGGAGTCGACGTGGTAGTTTCGCGGGCTAACAACAATGTCCACCTGTTCCTTGAGCATGTTCAATTCAACTGGATCAGACAATCTCTGTAATGAGTTGGGACACAAGTGGGTCTTGCTTACCCTGCGGTGTTGAACTCACTAGCAACTTTAACAAGGATGGAAATCCAAGACCTTTAAAACATTATAACTTGAACGCAGGCTACAATATCTGCATATTCCCTTATTGCACTTGTGTGTAAAGTCCTTTAATAATACTCGCCAGCCTTGTAGTTTACATATACGAAGTTCATTTCTTACAAGTCCAACCAGCATACCCTATAGGCGACACGAGATCCCACCATCAACAATGTCAAATGCCTAAAACAGTTCGAACCTTCTGCCAAACTGCTACTTCATTCACGGCTTTTCCTCTTCACTGTATCCTGTTCATATTGCGTTAGTATGTCGGTTCAAAGGGAGTTGGGACAGATGGGCATTGGGCCGTCTGCTTCTGCCATTGTCGTCTTTTGTGTTTTGGGTAGCGCTCCCTTTCTGCCGACCAACCGCGGTGCAGTGGCTCATGCCTTTTGAAGCTGTCTCAAAAGCGGGTAGTGACTCGCAGAACGATGGGTTATTAACTCGACTGAGGATATGATATGTTATACTTGCCTACTCTGAATATCACTAGACAGAGGAGCTGGCCTTTTTCATTTGCCAAAGTTCAGCCGATGCTCAAGCCAAAGACGCCAAGGAAACTGATGCTTGATCTCATTGCTTCCAAAGTCGGAGGGTCCTGTGGGTGGACGATTGTCAATGCTTAACTTTCGAATTGCTGCTGAGAGTCTAGTTCTTCTTTAAGAAAGATAGCAGCCACTTGAGAGAATGTATGAACCACATGACATAAAGGACCGCAAATAACGATGAACCTAGTCGATCAGTATCAGCATCATACGTGGAAAGAAGCATTACATGACCCTTAAGATCAGCGTCTCAGTTAATTCCTCATTTGCCGAAACCAGCGTCATTAACCTTCCCTATTGGAGCCATTACCGATACTGCACGAACAACAATAATGCCCTTTCATTGTATCCTTAGTGCTGGAGTCATCAGATTCCCTGAGATAAATGCGTAGCTTTTGATGCTGGGTTCTTCAACGCGCGCGTGATTTTACCAGCAGCCTCAACAACCAGGTGTAAGTTAAATTATGTCTGATAATGGCTGGTGGGTACTCTTTAGTCTCGTGAACTAGACTCCCGCTCCTGTAAATGCGGCTTAACATTCATCTATAAATGTCATCACAGTACGCCACGACATAGGCCACCTGATCAGCACTTGTCGCTTGCGAATGTCCTCTCGCAAATAAGATGCAAGTTTCTCATGCTATAATGTTAAAAGATCCAACGAGTTGCACGTGATGCCTCAATAAAACGCCTCTGCGTGTCATTATAAGGAAAGATGATACAACCACTCAGCCCCATGACTTCATACCGTATGAGTCGACGTCAATGATCTGGTAATCGATTTTATAGATCTGAACTGCATTGGTGATATCATGGCTTGAAATGACATCATAGATCTGTCAGGGCTGACACGGCGAGTATAAAGGCCCAGAAATCGGGTATGCAATGATCACTGGTCATTATCGCAAACATCAATCACTTAACATTGGAAGTATTTGAACTATTATAATAGCTCTTACCAATCAGTCTTGACTGTCAATATGTCCGACAAGCCTACTACCAACCTCACCGATACCGTACCCAAGGTCATGGATGAGCAAGGCAGCGTTGGCAAGCAATTCACAGGTATGATAGGTAGCAGCTGATCCGCAAGATCAATTCTAATGTTGATCATAGAGAATGGAGCTATCGGAGGAACTGCTCAGAAGATCGGAGGTCCCTTGGACAAGGAGGGCGTGATTGGAAAGCAATTCACTGCAGACGGAAGCATTGGAGGGACAGTCCAGAATAATATGGGAGGAGAAAAGAAGGCTTAATAGTAAATTAGCATATAAATATTGTTCCAGAAAGGGCTGCGACCCGTCGCTCCAATTGAGTAGCTTCTCAAGTTGGCGCTGTGATGTTAGAACAATATCGCCACGACCGCAACTATAAGAATGCGACGTCTGGCTAGACGATTCATTTTTACCAAATACAAAGATCCTGTCTTCTCTGCAATCACTACAGTATGTGCCCAGGTGGCCGACCTTTTGCTGTTTGCTGACGTCCCCGTTATATCGTAGTCATCATTCTGACGCTCGCATGACCGCCAAGACATGTCAACGTCACAGTGTTCACATTCCCGCTTCAATGATGCGCAGTAGGACCAATTGCTCCGCGGACTGCTACGAAATTGCATGCATGGGAAATGTAATAGGAATAGTGACGATTTCGTGATGATAAAACTTATACAGTGTTACGAGGCGGGACAATCATTGGAGCGAGATGCATGCCCCTAGCTAGACTTGCAGCTAAACTGATCTCGATTGCGAATCAAGTCTCTTTAATTCGTCGGTGCCTTATGTTGTACGGCTCACCCCAGCTTCAATACCTGTCATCGCCATGATATACACCTCTTGAGCTCGCTACAGCACTCACAAACTCGTTTGTATCCTTATCTCCTAGGATGCTCTTCTCTCTAGCCTCAGCATTATTCCGCGTCTCTCGTATCTCACGTCGCTGTACAGTCCAATTATCCTTCAAGGCATATCAATCCACCATGGCATCTTCCAAGTCGCAACAGTTCTTTCACACCTCTGGCGCGACTGATCCAGTTTGGGTGCATCAAGACCCCGTCTCCAATCGGCCATCTTTCTCCCAGCTCAACCAAGACATTGAAACAGACGTCTGTATCATCGGCGCTGGAATCGGTGGTATTTCCACTGCTTATGAGCTCGTCACTCGCGGGCGCCAAGTCGTACTTCTTGAAGCCCGTCAGGTTCTGTCCGGAGAGACAGGTCGAACAAGTGGCCATCTGACGAATGACCTTGACGACGGGTATACTGAGATTGCGAAGAAGCACGGCGATGAAGGCGCTAGAGCTGCCGCCGAAAGTCACGCCTGGGGAAGAGATCGCGTTGGGGAAATTTCCAAGGTACTTGGCATCGAGTGCGAGTATCGCAAACTCCCAGCTTATGAGGTCTCTCAATACTCCACCAAGCATGCGAAGGAACATGAAGATGAGATGAATGATCTTCGTAAAGAAGAGGCAGCTCAGCGGAAATTCGGTATTGATGCTAGGTTTGACGTAAGTTTCCCACATATCCTTAGATGTGAAGTCTGCTTAACTTTATAAAGGAATCATTGACTGTCCGTGGCTGGGACGGTTCAATCGACCAGCGCGGCGGTCTCATCGTCAAAGACCAAGCAACATTCCACCCAACAAAGTACCTCAACGGCATCCTCAACTGGCTCAAGACCCAGCCGAACTTCCGCTGCTTCGACGAGACACGCGTCATGTCCGTTGAAGAGAAAGGCATTGAGATCCTCGGCATCGGCAACAAATCCGTCAACGTCTCAACATCTGATGGCTACACCGTCAAGTGCAACAACGCCGTCGAAGCAACCTGCGTTCCTCTCCAGAAGCTCAGCGTCATCGCTCAGATGGAGTTCATGCGGTCTTACTGCATTGCTGCGCGTGTACCGAAGGGTGCTATTGAGGACTGTCTCTTGTATGATCAGGCGGAGGAGTATAAATACATTCGGCTCACGGCCTGCGACGATGAGCATGATTATCTTGTTGTTGGGGGCTGTGATCACAAGGTTGGGCAGGAAGATACTACTACTGAGTTTGATGAGCTTGAGAACTGGACGCGTGAGAGGTTTTCGCACGTCAAGTCTGTTGATTATCGCTGGAGTGGACAGATTTTTGAACCCGTTGACTTGATGCAGTTCATTGGTAAGAACCAGGGCAATGACCACATTTATATCATCACTGGTGACTCCGGCGACGGTCTGACGCATGGAGTTTTGGCTGGGCGATTGATTGCAGATGAAGTTGACGGCATCAAGAACCCATGGGCAGACGTCTACTCCCCAAAGCGCATCGCATCAATGGTCAAGTCCCTCCCCAGCATGATCACCCACGACATACAGATCAACGCGCAATACAAGCGCTTCCTACAGTCCGACATCACAGACATTGAAGACCTCGGCCGTGGAATGGGCGGAGTACTGAACAAGGTAACGTGTCTGTGTCATTGTTATTCGTGCACAAGCTAACCTGTTCCAGGCCGGATCAAAGCCGGTCGCAGTATACAAAGACGAACAGGGCAACGTCAAGCAATACAGCGCTTTGTGTCCCCATATGAAAGGCGTCGTGTGCTGGAACACTACGGAGAAGAGCTTTGACTGCCCTGTTCACGGAAGTCGATTTTCACGAGAGGGTATTTGTGTAATGGGGCCTTCGAAGGGAAACTTGGGTCCTGTTGATGAGGCTGGACAGGCTGATCAGGAAAATGTCGCTGGTGGTTAAATCTAGTCAATTGATGATGTCTTTATGTATCCGCGTATAAGATGAAACGTGATCGGGTAATACGTGCTGGACGTTGTACGCGTACACATCATCAATCCGCCTGAAGGCGACATCCTTAACGCGTCATCTCGCCAATGAAATGGCTGCGTTTACGAGTAGCCCAATTATTTGCGTTTCGCCTCACGTCAGACCACAAATACCGAAGAAGCCGAGGATGAAGGATGACAAAAAGGATGAGACAGGTTTAGCCTGAAAGCTAACGTCATTTTTTCTTACATCCCCTGCGGGGTAAAATGGCTGATGACGCCAACATCAGTCCGTCATAGACGCAAGATTGATATAAAGTCAGAGCATCATTGACCGTTTCTCCTCTTGATAAGGACGTTGGAGTGGCTTGATAGTTTCATCTCTTCTTCTATTGAGTTCACTGATCGATCAATTCATTATGAGGTCTCTTCTGGCTCTTACCGTGGCTACGGCCACTTCAGCCTTCGTTATTCCCGAGGGTTTGGACACTTCCAGCAACTGGAAGGATGATCTGAAGCAAACGCTCCAAGACATTCCTACCCGTCTCCGGAATCATCTCGATGAAGCGACCGAGCAGCTCTCCACTGAGTTCACAGCCGCAATCCACAGCAGACTCCAGGATGAAGAGGGTTTCCTCCCCGCCGAAAACGGAGACGACGACGAGTACGCGGATATCTTTGGCCGAACCGGCGGTGACTTTACCGACCATACGACTTACGAACTCATCGCCAAGAGCAACTACACCAAGAAGTTCTTCAAGCTTGTTCAGAAGCACGAGAAGTTTGGAAAGTTGCTCAACAACACTGATGCGAACTACACGCTTTTCGTCCCGACTGATGAGGCTTTTGAGCATATCCCTCACCATCATAAGGAGAAGCCCAGCGATGAATTCATCGAGGCTGTTCTCAACTACCATCTTGGTATCGGCGAGTATCCTGCGTCGCGAATCCTCTTCACGCATACTATTCCTACTACCCTGAAGGAGCCTCTGCTGGGCGATAAGCCTCAGCGACTTCGTGCCAGCGTCGGATTCTCTGGAGTGAGGCTTAATCTGTACAGCAAGGTCATCGCGGTCAACTTTGTAAGTATATTCCGCTAGACCAATTGATCTTTACTGACCGTTACAGAAAACCAAGAATGGCATCATCCACGCCGTCAACAGAATCCTTGTCCCTCCTACCTACATCGGCAAAGAAATCAGCCTCTTCCCCGCCCAGTTCTCAACTCTCCTGCTCGCTTTCGAGAAGACTGAATTCGTCAAGTACATCCACGACATTCCCATGGTCGGCAGCACCGTATTCGCTCCCTCCAACGATGCATGGCGCCGTCTGGGTCCCCGCGCGAATGCCTTCCTCTTCAACACCGAGACCGGAAAGAAGTATCTCAAGGCCCTTCTCAAGTACCAAATCGTCCCCAACATCACTCTCTACAGTGATGAGGTCTACTATGGCGACGAGAAGGTGTCGAAGAAGCTTTATGGCCATGGCGATGATTTCCATCTTGAGCTTCCGACTCTTCTTGAGAGGAGTGTAGGTGTTGATGTTCATACTTTCAAGAGTTGGACTACGATTGTACTGAATGGGCATAATGTTATTGGGTTTAACGATGCTGTTGGTAAGAATGGTGTCATTCAAGTTCCCAAGACTATTCCTATTCCGCCTCACAAGAAGGGTGAGCATCCTTCTGAGATTGAAGGTGAGATCAGTGTCGAGGAGCTGAAGGAGAGATTGGAGGACTATGTCGAGGAGGAAGATGGTGATGACTTTGAGAATGGCGAGTTGTAAGGACCGCTCGTTCTTTAGAGTTTGAAAGGATGAAAAGTCTAAAGATAGAAACAAGAGTCCGCATCATAGTGTAAGATATTAGGGAGGCACCAAGGTAACTACAAAGAAAAAATCATTGTGCCCCCATTTTGAGCTTTATTGGTGCGCAAAAGATCGTGACACAACCATAAAGTCAATATCAACAGAGTGTAACTTTACGTAACTTGATAATTACGAGATGTCACTTTACAAATGTGCCAGGTTTGGCAGAAGATCGATGTATTCTTAATCTAGATATCTAATCAATTCCGTCCTGTGTATCGCAATGCCCAGGATCTTTGTCACTGGAGTCTGGCAACCTTAGCTCAGACAAATCTTCCTAAGGCTCTACCAAGTCAAGAGGCAAACAAAATCAAAAACAACCATGAGTGGGGGACTTTTCCGTCTACACGCGCACTCTGTCTGACACCTCCAAGCTCAGACAACTTTTACCAAACTCCGCAAAAACCAAAGACAATGGGGAAGGGGGGAGACGACATTTGTGCAGTGGACTTAGTTCTGGGCAGCCTTGATGAGGTACTGACGCATGCCAGAGTTCTCAGCCTTGCCGAGAGTCTCAATGTTGAGACCAACCTCGTTGGTGAGCGCGTGGATCTCAGACTCATAGCGCTTCCAAGACTTGAACATCTGGTAGACAGTACCAGCGGGGACGTGGATGTTGAACTTGCTGCATTCCATGTCGTGGTTGGCGGTTACGTCGAAGTAGTGCATCGCTTTGTTGAGCTTGCTCTCAACAGTCCAAGCAGTCTTGGGGTTAGCACCGACAATGCCAGCGTGATCCTGAAGACCCTGGAGGTAAGTGGTGAAGAATGCGTCGTACTCGGCGGTGTTGTAGGCAGCGTGGGTCTGGCTTCCTTCAGCGCCAGTAGGTCCATCCTGCCCGACAATGAGACGATCAGCAGGAGTCATGTGGCCCTTGAACTCGACACAACGGTCCTTGGCCATGTAGTCAGGGGCGTTGTAGAAGATACTGCCGAGGGACAGGAAAAGACGAGCAGTAGGACGGGTCGCGTTGAAGTAAATGTCGCCCTGTTCGAAAGAACCCCAGAGACCAATACACTTGACACCAGGGAATGTAGCCTTGGCCTTGGCGATGTGCTCGACAAGAGACGCGTGAGAGAGATCGAGAGCGACGTAGACGCACTCCTTGCCCTGGGCGATGAACTCGTGAATATAGGGCTCAAACTTCTTGGAGTTTGCGGCACCGAGGTCGATGATATGAGTTCCAGACTTGAGTTGCTGAACAACCTGCTTGGCCGTGGCCTTGATGATAGCCATCTCATCCGAGGTCTGGTATGACTTGTCGGCGATGGCGTTCCACTTCTCCATGCCGGAAGTGTAGGCGACCTCCTTGGGGAAGTCACCCTTGCCGAGGAAGGCCTTGGGGAGCTGGTTGTCAACGAAGGTGAGGTTGATGGAAGAGCCACCAATGTCGATAACCTCACCGTCAGTGTGGTAGATGGTGGAAAAAGAAGACATGTTGTCGGTAGGGAGAGGTATGGTAGTTGTCTGAGTTGGTTTGGTGTATGAGTGGGAGGTTGATAGTTGTTGTGAGTTGATTTGAAGACCAAGGTCGAGATGTTGTGAGATTGGTGAGGAGGAAAGAAGAGAACTGGATCAGCAGATCGCAGAGAAGTATTTATTGGGATACTGGAGGTAAACCCCATTGGAGTTGATTTCGCAGTGGTAGGAAACAATGCCAGTGTCAACGAGAAGAACAGTCTGTTCGTTGCTGTTGTTCCATGGTGACTGGCGGTCTGGAGAGCTGCCAGCTGAACGAAACTGCCAGGACAAGTTTGAACGAGCTGTCAGTCCAATGGAATAAAGCATTCGCAGTGCCAGAGATCATGAACCAGAAACGTTGTTCATGGTTCATGCTATGCAAGCTGTTTGAGAGCATGATGGACTTTATTGGTCAAAGGGATCAATGGCAAGTCTTTACACTGTTATTATGGAGAAATGATGGTGACAATTCTGATCGACGGGATAGAAAGACGGAATCCGACGCTGTAGAATGTATTGCAAGGTTTGGTCCATATTACTGTCTAGGCAATTGCGCTGATCTTCATGAATCCATGGATATCATAGAATGCAGCTATAGGATAGTATTCATACTAAGCCTATTTCGGAAATGTCAGGCTGAACCTCACGACATACAATTTTCAAGAAGCATAAACAAGAGATCAAACAAGACACGACAAATCATTATTCAATACAAGAAAATCAACTTTTAAATCTTCAAGTCCTACCCACCAGGAGTCCATCCGCTGGCACTCCAGCTCTCAGGGCTGATATCAGGCCAATACAACCCCTGCGCCCCATCATGATACATCGACGCATCAATAAACTGCAAATCCAGAACCGGCTGCGACAGCAACTCCTGCAACGACGGCTCCGACAGCGCCATCCCCGCCGTAGGATTCAGCACATCCAGCCCCAGCAGCCCCGTATCCTGCACCACAAACTGCCCACGCCTCGCCTCCAGCGCCCTCATACAAACCTTCATCGCATCAACATGTCGACAAAACTCTTCCGCCGCAAAGTTTCCGTTCTCCTTGAGCTGGTGCAGAAACTGCGCCGCCGACTCGAACTGCTCCTTGTCGCTGCGACACTCCTTCCCGTCGATAAGGCTCGATATCGCGAGGACCGTGGCGGAGGAGAAGAGGTACTGCGTGTAGAAGTAGTCGAACGTCGCGAAGGAGCCGTCGATCCAGCAGTCGATTAGGAGGCGGCACGAGTGGCGTGCGCAGCGGATGCAGGCCTCGGAGAGCGTCATGGCTGATACGGGGATCTGGGGCTCCGTGCGAGGTTGGGTGTCCCATGCTGAGACGTGAGTGCGGAGGACGTGCAGAAGAATAGGGCGCGTTGCGGTGATGGCGACTTGGTTGAAGTAGAGATGCAGCGAGAGAGGCTTTGGACTTGGTTCAGGGGCATCAGTTGGTTCGATGTGAAGATGAGGCGGCAACTCCTCCACAAAAGCCCTCAGATCCCTTAACGCTTCCTGAACCCGCTGCGACAGTGTTTTCTGCTGCGGTCTCCGCGTGTAAATCGCATTGATAACCTTGGCCGCCAGTCTCGCAAGTCTCAGGCCCGCGATGAAGTACGATGCGTCAGCAAAATCATCCGACGGCGTGTCCAAGACAGGATCAGTAGGAAGATCAACTTCGATGTCGTCATCTTGAATAGCGACCGGATGACCAAGTCTAGAAGCCCACATTCTATCGAAGCTATAAGCAGTCCACCACACACGATTTCTGTGTTCTCTTGCGCCCTTGTCGCGGAGTTGAGATTCGGGGACGTTGAGGTGAAGACCCATCACGACGGAGAGACGGACTGATGAGCCGGCAAGTGCATAGGCTGTGTAGCGACGGTTAAGAGCAAGCGAGTAGAAAGACTAGATTGTCAGATAGCCCCCACTAAGAACTGAGACACTTACCAGAAGAAGACGAATCTCAATGGCGTCGATTCGGGGACGTTCGCTGATGATGCGAAGAATACGAGTCGCGCGGGCAAAATATGCCATACCAGGAAAGTTCCTATCCTTGGCCGCCGTACGAGTAGAGTACATCTCCCCAATCGCAAACAGAACCCACAGCTTACTCCTCAGCAACGAATCCGCCGAATTAGGATTAAGAATCGTCTGCTCCAGCCCCTCCAAGATCTGACTCCTCCTCACAATGTAGTAATTCCGACTAACATACTTGAGCGCGACATTAACAAGCAGCCGCGCCCGAGACGGCATAGGCCACGGACAATCCTCATCCGAAAGAGCAAACAACCTCTCGTCGGGTGCGTAATTCACCCGCGGGATGTGACTATGCCCCGGCTCGGAAATAGCCTGCCTGAAGCGCGTCGCAAACGCAGCGTCGGAAGCTTCGCCGATGAGGACGGGGGTGTGAAGAACGTTCATGTCGAAGAACCAGGGCCGTTCCTCGAGGAGTGTACCCTGCAGCGACGAGGACGTTTCGGTGCTTGAGACGTCGGGGATGGAGGGTTCAGGCCGAGGTTTAGCGTCATCTTGACGAAGGCGCTGGTTCTCGGCGAGGAGATCGTCAATGTATCTGGACCAATTGATGAACATGGGATTATGGAAGATAGAAAGAGGGTCTTACTGCTGGCTGACTTTGACGAGGCGGTTCTTTCGGGGATAAGAGCATTCGGCGCCTTTGCTTGCTTGACGGCAGTTTTCGCAGGGCTGGCCGCCTGAGCATTTGACTTTTCTGGCATGACATCGCCGACAGCTGAACCAACCCAATTAGTCAACCCGCAAAAACATTGAAAGTAAGTCAAAGACTCTTACGCTGTAGATTTCGTCTTGCGCTGTCGTTTCCCCGGACTCAACGGCGTAACCGTCGAGGACCCAACATCCTCCTTATCCGAGTCACTCTGCTGATCAGTCATTGTCTCAAACCAATTGTCTCAAACCATGCACACCAACAGGTGATATATTTTCCACGCCGAGTCGCACAGTCTTATCTGGCAAAAACCCACCCGATATCTTCCTGATTGGATACCCGAGCTACCGTGTCGTGTGACTGACTCCCACCGAGAATAGAGGAGCAAAGATGACGCCGACTGAAATCGGCGAGAATTTTCGCTTTCCCGCGCTGACTCAGCGACGATCGCGTGCTAACCTCGGCAGAATCGTGTGCTTTTCGGTGGTTTGGGCTGAGGGCGCCGAGAGAGGTGAGTGGGAATAACACGGGCTGAGGGGATTGGCATCCGAGACCGCTGAAGAAAAGTCGGTGGTCCACTATAAGTGAGCAACGATGCAAGGAATTGGGGGTTTTAAATACCAGATTGAGAAGGTGAAGAAAATTCTTTTCAGCAAATGTTTGTATAGCAGCTTCAATGGATTAATTGGACATTCGTTTTATTCATTTTGTGTTGATCAAGTTACGTTTTCTCTGTATAGATCCATTCATTTGTTCACCATGACAGCCCTCGCAACATCCCCAGAGTCACAATTACCGCCCACCGGCGCAATAGACGACGACGTCGCCCAAATCCCCTCTTGGCGAAAATGGGTGATCCTCTTCGTAGTATGCTGGATGCCCCTCCCAATGACGTTCTGGAGCACTGCCATCATGCCCGCCACCATCGAAGTAGCCTCCGACCTAAACATATCAATCACCACCATCAACACTATCAACGCTGGCGTTTTTGTGGCGCAGGCGCTGTCGGGGCTGATCTGGCTGCCGGTCAGCACGATTATCGGACGCAGATCTGCGTATCTTGCTGCGAATGCTGTGCTGTGTGTTTGTGCGATTGGGTGCGCGACTGTGCCGAATCTAGCTGGCTTTGCGACGCTGTGGGTTCTGGGAGGCAATACGGGGCCGTTCTTTTTGGTGGCTGGGCAGACTATTCTGGCGGATATCTTTGATCCTGTGAGTACTTCTTGATACTTGAAAGTTATTTACTGACGGTTTTAGACGTCTCGTGGGACTGCTGTTGGGTTCTTTCTGGGGAGTTGCGTGTCATTTAACTCGATCGGTAAGCCTTCCGAGCCCCGTTGTCATGAGTCGGTACTAAGAGTTACAGCACCTCTTCTCGGTAGTATCATCGCAACATTTACCAGCTGGCGAGTCATTTACGGCGTTGAAGCTGGAATGTGCCTCTTTGGTCTCATTCTTTCCCTCTTATTCATACCCAAGGCCAGTGAAGTTGAGAATCCCAAGTTGGTCGAGACGACACGTCCCCAAACCGCCAGAGAGATTCTTCGGACCTTCAATCCCATGCACGTCTTCTGCCAATTCAAATACCCCAAGGTTATCCTCGCTGTATGTATCCCTACCAAATTCAACTGACATCGCTGACATAACAGAACATCGCCTGCGGTCTCCTCGGCTTCAACCAATACGGCCTCCTCTCCTCCATCCGCCGCGTCATAAACCCTCGCTTCAACCTCACATCCCCTCTCGCAAGCGGTCTCTTCTACCTCGCGCCCGGCGCAGGATTTCTCGCTGGAAGTACCGCCGGCGGCAAGATCTCCGACGTAGTCGTCAAGAGATACATCCGAAAGCGGAACGGGCAGAGAATACCTGAAGATCGCTTGAACAGCAGTCTAGTTAGTGTTCTCATCATTCTTCCACTTGGAACACTTCTCTACGGGTGGAGTGTTTATCATAGACTTGGCGGTATGGCATTGCCGATTATCAGTGCATTTATCCAAGGCTTTGGACTCATGGCGTCGTTTAGTGGGTTAAATACATATGCCGCTGGTAAGCCAATCAACCTTGACAAAGAAACTCCACTAATATTCTACAGAGGTTCGGCCTGCACATAGAACAGCAGTCATTACAGGAAAATACGTTATCCAGTATAGTTTCGGCGCAATGAGCGTTGGGGGCGTCGTGCCCATGATTGATAGCATCGGTGTAGGCTGGGCCTTCACAGTTAGTAAGTGCATCTCTCCACGGCCACTTTAGTCTCCACTGACTGGTCAAAGTTACTTGTTTCTCAATGCTCGCCGGTGTCTTAGTTCTGCTTATTGCGAGATTCAGCAAGAGTTGGAAGGCGTAGATCAAGACATGGCTTAGATAAAATTACGGATAGACATACTGGGGATGAAGATCGTTACGAAAAACAGCTCGGGATCTAGACGCGGAGAAATCTAGATCTACGCGGGCGTAGAGATTTAGATCGAATTAATTACTATAGAAGGAATAGATAAAAGTTATTCTTTGAGCGCCGTGTTACTTCTAGCTACAGTAGTCAAAACTCACTCCTCATTTTCGCTCCGAGTAGGGCGTTACGCCACGAAATCTGAATTGCTTTGGCTTGCATTCCTCTGCCAAGCCTCGTTGTCGACGGCTCGCATTCGGTCCCGAGAGGTTAATAATTAGACAGTCGCGAATTCTAGGGATCGGGTTGGCTGGAATAAGCCATTGAGTTTGTGGTGGAAGTTTGCGCTGACATGAGCTAAGATAGCTTGGGGCGAGGGAGGTCGGATATCGGCATGGAAACGTCCATTTGGAGGAGTATGAAGACAGACTGCTGCTGCTCTTTTATCTTTCTAATAGTAACATATCTACGAATTTTACCAGCACTTTGGTTCGAAAGAACTTCCAACATGTATCGCGATTTATTGCTTCTCGCATCTTTCCTCGGCTTCACCCTCGCGCAAAGCGGAGCTGACCCCTACGCCCCAGTCTACACGACATGTCCCTCCTCCCTCAAGATCCGCAAAGCATCAGAGGTACCAACACTCCCCAGCCCCATCTTCATCTCTCTTCGCCATCTAACTTCTACAGGGCCTATCCTATGAAGAATCATCATGGCGAGAGCAGCGCGCCAAGCAAATGATCCCCAACCTCGAAGACTACCTCAAACTGGCCAACATCAGCAACTTCAACGTCTCAAACTACATAAACAAGCTCAAGAGTGATGATGTTCCCATTGTAGGGCTCTCTGTCTCCGGTGGAGGCACGCAGTCTGGTCTTGGAGGCTTGGGTGTCTGGCAGGCGTTTGATGCGCGGTCTGCTATCGCGAGAGCTGCGAGGACGGGCGGCTTGACGCAGCTCTTCTCGTACATCACTGGTCTATCCGGCGGAGGCGCCGTCACTGTATCCCTTCTGTAGGTTTACTCTACCGTAATCAATTGGTGCTAACATATCAGGGCCGCAAACAACTTCACCACAACGGACGGCGTCAGAAAAGCCTCCAACTTCTCCCTCGACTACTCATCCGGTCCAGACGGCAACCGAACGGAATTCTTCACCAACATCTTCGAAAACATGGGCGCCAAGGATGAATCCGGCTTCCCCGTCTCCGTCGCAGACACGTTCGGCCAATTCTGGGGAACGTGGCTGCCCGAGGATGAAGTATACAGCAACTACTCCGACATCGCCTCCAAGAACACGGCGTTCACTCTCGGCGACGCGCCAATGCCAATAATGTGCTTCGCAGAGGTCATACCCGGAAAATCCCCTGAGATCGGAAAGCTCATGTATCCCGGCTTCAACAAATCCGAGCGCTTCAACTTGACCGCGTATGAAGTCACGCCTTTTGAGTTTGGAAGCTGGGTCGGTGGTCGCGTGCAGGCGTTCATCCAGACGAAATTCCTCGGTACTTCCATGTCAGAGGGAAAACCGCAGAATAAGAGTGAATGTGTTGAGGGCTTTGATAAACTCACTCTCATGCAGGGCACGACTGCCAATGCATTCACCGCATGGTTTATTGATTTATTTTATGGAATTCCTGTGTTTGCAAAGAGATGGCTGGAGAAGAGACAGGAAGTCAACCCGGATATCAACGACGTTCCTATTCCGAAGGATCAGTATGATAATCCGCTTGTTCAGCTCACGAACATGACGGCGGAGTATTTTGATTTGACGTTTAATGAGTCGCTGTGGGCGACGTATCCTAATCCGTTTGAGGATTACAATGATGATATGAAAGGTGTCTCGGAACTTCTTTTGGTAAGCACTCATGCGCAAGATCATAAATTGATGCTGATTGTTTAGGTGGATGGAAGTCTTACGCTTGAGAGTAACCCTCTGCGTCCGCTGATCATTCCTGACCGCAAACTTGACTTGATCATTGTTTACGAAGCTTCATCTGATGCGCCCAACTCTTGGGTCAATGGAACCAATCTCATCAGTAAGTCTTTTCGCTTTCCGGTATGATCTTGGTTAACATCTCAGACACCGCCCTCACTGCATCTCAAGGCAACATCCCCTTCCCCAAAATCCCCGACGTCAACACCATCGTCGCCCAAAACCTCTCCTTCCAACCAACATTCTTCGGCTGCAACGCCTCATCCTCCACGCCCCTCCTCCTCTGGCTCCCCAACGCCCCGTGGACGGGGTACAGCAACTACTCCTACACCCAAACCCAATTCACACCTAACCAAGTCGACATTTCTCTTGAAAACGCGTTCCAGGTAGCGACATACGGTAATGGGAGTGTCGATGAGAACTGGCCTGCTTGTCTAGCTTGTGCGGCGATTAAAGGTTCGTTGAGAAGATTGGATATCGAGATGCCGAAGCAGTGTGAGGAGTGCTTTGAGAGGCATTGCTGGAATGGGACGACGAGTAGTAGGAAGGCTACGGCGGAGGATTTTAATCTCACGCCGAGATTGGAGCCGGAGCTGAGCTTTGCGAAGTGGAATGAGAGTGATTGGGAGAAGGAGGAGAGTACGGGAAGTGGAAGTGGAGGGGATGATTCTGCTGGTGTCAAGGTTGGGAATAATATGGTTGGTCTGGTTTTGTCGTTGATTGCGATGGCTGCACTGCTGTAGTTGAGGTGCAGTCTGCCGAAGCGATATCGGTAATAGGTAGTCATCAGTCAGCGCGTGTAATGGTGGATTGATGGATTAATGGTTCTAATTAATGTTTTAAGCGCGAGATATGAATGAATGAAGTGGCTGTATACCCCATGATGACCCCCAAGACTTTTTATCACTTAGGATAAAGGTCCTAAGCTTTGTTACATCGCTTTCACTGCTTGGGTCATTGATTGAACTGTAGTGAGCGCGCTACAGAGGGTCAACGTCGCGTCCCCGTCCACTGAATAAAAGCGGGTCCAGGCAATTCAATGGCACTCATAGAATGGCTGGATATAGTAACAACCTTGAATTAAGTCTACATCCTAACTAAACGACCTAGTTCTTCACCTCCACATTCTCCCTCATAACAGCCGGCTCAACCTCCCCATCCGTAGACTTGTTCTCCTCAATCTTGGCCTCATCAACCTTTGTCAGATCAACAGCCTTGAGCGCAAACATAACAATCAGCATCGGCGCGAGAGAGCACGTCGCAGCAATAGCCAGAAGACGCTGCGTCTCGCGATATGCTTGGTCGATAGCCGCACGAACCGGCGTGCCCTTTGCGAACTGCCGAGCCACGACGATGGACTTGTAGATCTTGGTCGCATTCGGCTTGGCTTGCTCGGGGAGATATTCTGTGAGTTTCCGGGGGAGGATGTTGTTCCAGATGGCACCGCCGACACTGCAACCGTCAGTGATAATTTACTGGGAAGCGGAGTGAACTGAACTGACCTTGTACCGACGGCTCCGCCAAAGTTCATGGCTGCGTAGTAAACGCCTGTCACGACGGGGACGTCTTCCTTGGCGACGAGAGCCTGGATGGAGACTTGAGCGGCAGTCTGGTAGAATGCGCGACCAACACCGACAAGAGTCTTTGCTGCGATGAACGAAGCTTCATTCGCATGCCCGCCGTTCATGTTGACAAAGTGAATCATGAGCCCTTGACCCAGAACACAGAGCGGAACACCAATGAAGACAAAGATCTGACTGCGCTTAGTGTACTTCATCAAAACACCAACGAGTACCGAAGCGATCTGGAACGCGACACGAAGAGCGTTACTAGCAGCGTTAGCATTTCCTCAATCATATATGAGGGGTACTTACTCAATGCGCGTGGCGTGTCCAGGGCTGAAACCCCCAGCGACCTGGAGATAGCTGGGGAAGAAAAGCGTAAAGCAAGAATAATGGAAGAAATCCAGCATGGATAAAACACAAGCCGCAACGACGGTTCGCTCCTTGATCATGCGGAAGGGGACGAATGGGACCTTTGCAAACTTTGTATCCCAGACGAAGAAGACGCCGACGACGACGACGCCAATGACGAGCATGGCGATGTAGCTGCCCTGGTCCCAGCGATCACTATTCCTCGCGCCCGTAAGCGACAGCGGAATAAGCGTCAGTCCAAGACCCAGCACAAGCAAGGTCGCGCCAAGGATGTCGAGATCGACCCAGATAAGGTTTATAATCCTCTTCCTCAAAGGCTGCGTCTTATCAGCTGCGTCCCAAGCGCCCTTTCTTCTATACCCAGCCTTCCTCGCGCGTCGCTGAAGAACATATAACGTGATGATAAGCGGTGCTGCGCAGAAGGGTAGGATGAGAGCCCACATGCCGTAACCCCATCGCCAGGTCGAGTGCTTGAGAACGCCATCTGCTACGATGGAGCCGAGGTACAGTGTTGGGATGGAGGCGAATGATTCGGGGAGTGATGTCCAGAGACCACGGTTGATGAGGCTTGTTGTGTCGGCGATGAAGACCTGCTGCATGATGATGTATCCGGTGTCGCCGATCGATTCGAAGATTCCGCCGGCCTAAGATAACATGTTAGTTGGGCATCAGACGGGGACGAGAGGGCTTACGATGTAAGTTGCGATGTTTTGACAAGCAGCGTACATAACTTGCGATAGAACGAGGAAGAGGATTGAAAAGGTCAGACCCTCTGCTCTACCAAAAACCTGGGATAGTTAGTTTGAGCGTTGGGATTGAACGTTGCACATACGTTGGAGAACTTTGCCATGATGGGATACGTGACGAGACCGATGATTGTACTGACGACATTGGCTGTCGCAAGCGCCGAATGGCGCTGGAAGGCGGATGTAGCGTATGCATCGTAGACCTTTGTCGCGTATTTGAGGAATTGGGTTACAAACGTCGTGGCAAACAGGCTAGATTGTTAGACGAAGCACCCAGGGAGAGTAGAGTGGCATACCCAGTAAACGCAACAATGAGAGCTTTCTTGGACCAAGACTCCCTCAGAACATCCGTGTTGGAGACTTTCTCCCGCTCTGCCTTTGGCGCAGCTTCCACGTCGGAGCTACGATGAGAAGTATGATCTGCCATTGTAATAAGCTTAGACCGGCATTGAATTGTGAATCCTTTCAAGTCCGATGCAACGCTGTCTGTTTATATCATCTGAGCAACGGAAGTCGTTCCGCGCCTACAATCCGGTGATCCATCTAATCTTATCAGATTCTCGTCCATCGCGTGATGTAATTGGTCTGCCAAGCCATGGCATGGCATGACTTAGCCGTGATCTGATAAAAAAAAGCCTCATGTTTAGCAGGGGTCAAGGTAGAGCCGCTTCTTTTCTGGGAATAGCGATGGATATCAGATGGAGGCTTTTATGTAATTCGGGCTTAGTGTATCACATGAAGATCATTTGAAGGTCGGTTAGGCTGTGGATTTGGTCTTGGCGATGTTCCGAGAACAGGCGATCTCCCATGGCACGTTTAAAAGTCTGCTCAGAGTTTTCGCATCTGATCAATGATGAGATTTTGAGTGCTGCGTGGCTTGCTGGGTGTTGCCACGAGCTGGAGTGACATTTACCGTACGATTGAAAGCGAATTTCGCGAGATAACCTTGTTTTTATCAATCTGATCAGTAACGTGGGGGACCATGTAAATCCACTCAATCGTAACGGATGCCCATGAAAGAGTAGTAACGTGGTGCTTTGCGAGGATCCGAGGCTGTGGACGACCGGAAGCGACCGTTGGATCTTAAGTCTGTGGGGATGAATTCTATCACATTTTGATGGCCAGCGGTTCATGCAGTGAGTGCATTGATGGTATTCCCGACGCGGTGGTAATCGGAATGATCCGCTGATCAGGTCCACTTTGGGAGCAAAGGTACCGAGTCTGGTATGCAGACGAATTACCGCTTTGGGACTATACATCCGTCGCTCACGATGAATTTTCGTACCCCATGTAATTTGAAATTCAAGACGCTAGATGTTCTTGGGCAAAACAAACGAATGGTATTCTATGAGAGAGGACATTGACACCTCTTAATTACAAATTCTATACTGTATACCAGCTGTTCACCAGACAGCTGCTTCTATCCCTCTCACCCTATCACATCACCAATCGACTATTGCCATGCTCTATCGTGTCTAACCAAGGTTGTTCGGGGTCTTGGCTCGAATCTTGGGTCCGTAAAGGAAGAAGATAACGGGGACAGGTACAAGAGCCAGCGCCAAGAACGCAAGGATACTGTTTCCCCAGCCGAGCCCGAGATCATCGTACATGGACAATCCAGCGAGAGGAAGCAAAGCGCCAGCGAGAGATCGAAGGACGGTCATTGCGGCGACGGCTGATGCTGCATAGGTGATGTATGCGTCGACGAGGTAAGTTTGAAGACACATCTATCTGGTCAGTGATGCCCAATGACATTGAGATAGAAAGAAGACTCACCATGATTCCCATGAGACCAAAGCAGAACAGCGCAACGCCAATCATGGGCACAATCCAGTGCACATTCTGATCCGCCGCCCAACCATACCAGAACAACGCCCCGACAATAAGCAACCCCGACGGCAACGTCATCCAAACCGGCAACCGATCCTCAGGCACCGTCTTACCATTCTGCTCAATCTTCTTCTTAATAACAACATCCGTCATGACCCCAAACGTTATCGTGCCAAACAGCATTCCAATACCGGTCGGGAGATACGCCAGACCAATGGTACCGGTACCAAAGCCGTACTGCTGCGCAAAGACAAAGGTGAAGGTGCTGAACATGAGGTACAGCACGCCGTAGACGATGGCGACGTAGAGGGAGAGGATGAACACGGGGAGATGCGTGAAGAGCATTCGCATCGGGCGGATGGAGGCGTTGGTGAGGCGTTGCTTGGGCGTGAGACCGTCTTTGTCGAGGATGGAGTATAAGTCTTGGTTGCCGGTTTCTTTCTTGAGTTTGGCGGCTTTGGCGCGGAGGATCGTTGGGGCGTATGTCTCTGGGGCGGCGAAGTAGCAAAGCGCAGAGATGAGGCCAGTCTAAAAGATTAGCGAGGATACACGAGGACGACGAGACACTTACGAGAATAGCAATCAGCCAGAATACCCAGCGCCACCCAATAGCCTCAACCATATACCCACCCGCCAACGGTCCAATACACGGTCCAAGCAAAGGCCCCATAGCCCAAACAGCCATAGCCTTACCTCTCTCCTGCACGGGAAAGATATCCGATATAGTGCCCGATCCATTAGTAACAGGCGTCGAGCCCGTGAAGCCCATCAAGAAGCGGAACACGATAAGCATGGGCATGTTCTGGCTCAACGCCGTAGCGACGGTCATTACGAGGAAGAGGATGTTGGCGATGTTGAAGACGACGGCGCGCCCGTAGATCTCGCTGAGCGGTGCGGCGAGGAGGGGACCGAATGCGAAGCCGAGGACGTAGACGGACACGACGAACGTGGCGATGTTGCGGTTGGAGGTGTCGAATTCGCGCATGATGTCTGGGACGCCGGGGGCGAACATTGAGGAGCCCTGGGTTGTTAGAGGGTGCGGTTGGGTTAAGGTGGGGACGTACAAGAGGTCTGAGATGTCAGCGAGGGTTTGGGGAGAGGGTAAGGGAACTTACGTTAGGAGGGTCATGACGGAGAGGGCGCCGATGCAACTCCATTTCTTCTTCGCAGGCCAGTTCATGGGATTGTTGGGATCATCAGGGCCATCCCAATCAACTGCATTCGGGTCTTCAAGCTGAACGACATCTTCCTTCATCTCCTCATCCTTCTTCACAGCGCTACCAGCACAAGAAGGCGTGAGCGTCCGCTGACTCGCAGGTCTCTCAATATCGATCGAAGCTTTGGTCTCCGCCATGATGGTGTTTGAGAAGAGGTCAAAGAAATCTACCAGACGGAAGGGGTAACGAAAAGATATTTAACCCCAAGCCACGACTCATCTCACGAGAACCAACGAACCAATAGGCGCGCGGATCGAAAGCGAAACCGAGAGACGAGGGGGGAGTGGCCAATCAGCGCGCTGTGTCGGGGCCGTTCTAGAATCCGATGCCCGGGTGGTTATGCGGAGCCCCACACGGATCTGGCGATTTCCGTACCGTTAGTTATGCAGATTCGCGGGATTTGTGCAGGTTTGTGCAGAGGGCGGCCGGATGGCCCCTTTAATTTGATCCGGGACGGAGTTGTGAATACGTTCATTTTGCGCTGTGAAGCGGTGACACGATAAAGTGTTCGGTATTTGTCACGCTTTAGAAAGAGGACAGTTCTTGGCGATAGACGTATCTTTTCCTCGAATTTATTTGCTCAGGCGGATTGCATTGTTGGTTCGATTGAGAGGATACATTATAAGCGTATCCGTTAATTATAATCCCCGCAGTTCTCATCATGTGAGGTTAACCTTATCCTTATCTCAATCTTGTTGGCGCCCTAACCTATGCTGAGAAACATGGAGTAATATTTCAAGACACAACACAATCAATTCAATCTATCCATATAAACAATCTAGACATCCGAATTCAATATTACACAACTCACTCGACACGTACCCATATCTACCTCCTGCAGGCTCAATCTAAGCTTTTCTCTTCTGCAACAGTCCCTTGAACGGATTCTTCCCTCTGAAGCGCATCCACGTAGCAAAGTAAACCACCGCATAATTAAACACAATAAAAGCGCAAAAAATACCAAAGTCTCTCCAGATATTCCTGTAATACACGCTGAAACTTGCTCCAAACTCATCGCCCGAAGCATACTGGCAGAACTCGCAGTATCCATCTGATCCAGTGGTTACGTACCCTCCAGCGCGCTGAATAAACGGCTTAACGTACTCATCGCACGACTGACCACTCGGCGGCTCAAAGCGCGCAAACTCACCCTCCTCGCAGCGAACAGGCTGGTCGTGGATCGCAGCGCCGAGGAAGGCTTCGAGGAGGTAGTGGAAGGGAGTCAGCCAGTACATCCATTCGCGCCAGAACGTAGGAAGACCCTGCGGGGGAACAACGACGCCGCAGAAGGAGACGACGAAGAGGAAGAAGATGGGGACAAGGAGAGATGCGAGGAGCTCGTTGGGCGCAAAGGCGGCGATGGCCTGGCCGAAGGAGACGTAGTAGAGCTCAAACAGCAGAACGAGCAAGAATGCGAAACCAGAAGTGAAGGCCGACGCGCGCCAGCCGAAGACGCCCCACCACCAACAGTTGAAGTAGATGCCGCCCGCGACGATGCGATACGGAATCTCGACGACGACAACGGCCGTGGTCCAGGCTGCCCAGCTGTAGATCTTGGCGTTGTTCTCTCGCCACTGGAATATCTGGCGTGATTTGAGAAAGACGGGCTGGAGCTGCTGGATCAGAGGCGGACTGATGGTGAGCGTCATGAAAATGGAGAAGAGCCTGTTCTGGTAGTCAATCGATGCGAAGCCGATCTTATAGAAGGTGAAACAGTTGAAGAGACCCGTTGCGATGTGGAGCATGAAGTTGCCAAAGATGTAATCGGGCGAGCGCCAGAATGAGACGAAACTTCGACGGACAACAGCGTAAGTCTGTGTAGATAGAGGCATGGCGTACTCGCGATCATCCTTAAGACTCTTTGATGGCTCAACGTTTCGGCGACGTTCAATCATCTCCTCAATCTCCTGCGAGCGCTTCTGTCGCTCGGAAGACTCGGCCCAGACATCGCCCCAGTCTTGACCATCGTAGTCAGGATTTCCAGCCCCAATTGCATCGAGCATATACTCCGCTGGGTTAGCGTGGGGAGGACACTTGGGACCACCGTTGGACTCGAAGTAACTGATCAAGTTCTCCGAGTCATGGCCCAAGGGACCGTGGTAGACGACGCGACCGCCTGACTTGAGAAGCAAGAGCTCGTCAAAGTTTTCAAACAGAACGGCAGAGGGTTGGTGGATGGTGCAGAGAACAGCCTGGCCTGCGTCTGCGAGTTTTCGGAGGAAGCGCACGATGTTGAATGCAGCGCCTGAGTCGAGCCCAGAAGTCGGCTCGTCCAGAAACATTAGCAGTTCCGGCTTCGACGCTAGCTCAACACCAATCGTCAAGCGCTTCCTCTGCTCGGCGTTAAGACCTTGTCCAACGGTACCGATGATCGCACCAGCAATGTCGCGCATCTCAAGAAGATCAATGATGGTCTCGCAGTATTCCATCTTTTCCTGCTTCGATACCTCTTTTGGCTGACGAAGTAAAGCAGAGAATTGGAGGGCTTCGCGCACGGTGGCGGTGGGTTCGTGGATGTCCATCTGCTCAGCGAAGCCAGTTGCGCGCTGGAATGATTTTGGCAGGGGGCGCCCGTCGACGAGAAAATCGCCTGTTATGGTGCCGAAGTTGAGACGTTGGGCGAGGCCGTTGAGAAGGGTTGTTTTGCCGGCGCCTGGAAATGTTAGAGATGTTAGGTCAATTGAAGGGGATGGAGCTTACCAGATGCGCCCATGAGAGCAGTCAATTTACCAGGGCGAACATAGCCTTGAACGTCGTTGAGAAGCTTTCGCTCGCCTTTCTCGTAGGGAATCGTGTAGTTGATGTTCTGGAACGTAAACACCGTCTCATTCTTTGCGACTTCTTGGGTGATCTGTTGGTCGCTCTTGGTACGTTCAGCATCGCCGTTCGCGACAGGATCACTGCGCCCAGATTCTTCATCTTGCTTGTCACCCTTGGCCCGACCACCAGTCGCGATAGACTCTTCGACCTTTTTGGGAACTTGACCTCGCTTGAAGACGGTGATTGCACCGCCGCCGACGTTGGGCTTCATGAGCTCCATGCCAAGAGCAGTGAGGAACACGAAGAAGATAAAGAAGGCCCAGAGAAAGCCGAAATTCCGCCAGAGATGGGAACGGGTGTAAGTGAAGGATTCCTGAATGTACGCCGCGCCAGATACAGAAGTCGAGCCAGGCGAGGCACCCGCAAGAGTACAGCCCTGGTTCTGAGGCCTCGCATTCGGGCCTTGCGGTACAAGATACGGCGGTTCGCATTGGAGAGTAAGGTAAGCGAACTCATTAGCCATGAGACACTCAAAACCATACTGAATCCAGTTGATCCACCGCAACCACCCAAACCAAGGATGCATCGAGTCCGGCGGGATCAGATAGCCCGTGTACACGACGAGAATCTGAATCGCAACACCCGTAAATCTTGTCGCGACATCCAACGTCCCGCACCACGCTGAAATAGCCCTGAAGAACGCATACGTCACCATAGTGACCAGCCACAGAATCAGATTCGAGATAAAAAACTGCGACGCCGTTCTTGCAAGGTTGGCCATGAAGTAGATGATGACGTTGAAGATGAGGACCTGTATAAAAACAAGCGGGACATCAACGACGGTCTGCGCGATGGCGAATGCAGACGGGCGGTAGAACGAGAAGGACTTGTGTTTGAGAAGAATAGGCTTCGACTCGAACGCAGCGGTCTGCTCAGCCAGCGCGAGGAGGGCGTTGAACAGAAGAAGAAAGAAGAGCGCACCACCGCGAGGGAAAGCTCCAGCTGCCGTGTCGGGGAGATTGTAGAAGAGCGAACCGACAATAAGGCCCTGGAACAGCAACCCGCCCCATTTTCCAAAGAGCGACGCTTTGTCGCCGAACATGACGAGGAACTGGCGGTGCGTGCAGGCTAGGACCTGCTTGTGGAACGCAATCTCATAGTTCTTCTTCTTGCTCTTCTCACTCTCGTTCCTCCGCCGCTCTGCCGCCAGCGTCTCGAGCTCAGTCTCAAACGCCTCAATGTCACGGAGATTCTTCTGGTAGTCCTCGCTGCGGCGGTACGCATCAGAGAACTCCCCCGCCGTGCGCGGGATCCGATCCGCCCAGCCATCGCGGACGCTGCGCTCATGCTCGTCCGTCACGCTCGTCAGGAAATCAGCCGTCGTCCACCGCTCAGGACACTCGAAGCCCAGATCCATGAAATACTTCTTCGCGTCCTCTGCACGTCCAAAGTAAAGACACTTTCCCTCATCGATGAGCAGTACCTTGTCGACGAGGTCGTACAGCGTCTCGCCGGCTTGGTAGAGCGACACGGCAGTCGACGTATCAGCCATGTTGGTCATGGCGCGAATAGACTTTACGTATTCAACCGCTGTGCTCGCATCAAGACCTTTACTGGAATTATCCCAGCCCTGCACCGAAGCACGCGTGATCATAGCCTCAGCGATAGAGACACGCTTGCGCTCGCCGCCAGAGACACCACGGATGAATTCGTTGCCGACTTTTGTGCCGAGGGTATGCTCGATCCAGAAGAGCTTTGTGACGACGCGCAGAAACTCGCGAACGTAGTCTTGACGCGTCTCGCCCTCGAGGCGGGATTCCTTGCCTGGCGTACGGGTCTGCAGAGCGAAGGTGAGGGTGCGCTTCACTGAGAGCGTGGCGTAGTGGAGGTCGTCTTCGGGGTTGTAGATGATCTCGCCGCGGAAGTCCTTTGCCATTGTCGATGCGTCGGTTCCGCCGTATGTTACTTCTCCCTCGATGGATTCAAAGCCTGCGCGTTGGTTGCAGAATGTCTTGAGGAATGTACTGCATCCTGCGCCTGGGCGGCCAAGAACAAGAAGTAATTCACCTGGTTTGACACAACCGTCGAAATTACTGATGAGATCTCTGACAGGTGGTTTCGCTATAGCAGCTTTGGGTCCCTGGGTGAATAGCTTTCCCAGCTTGCGCGGCAGGCCCAGGAAGATATCCCCAACAGTAGGCTGAAGACTGGACCCGAGACCAACGCCGCGAACGGTGAGGTTACGAAAGACAACGCCGCTGTGGCGCGTCTTCTCCTCTTCGCTCTGCTGCTGACGCTTCTGACCAAAGATGCGCGACATGAGACGATCGAGTTCTTCATTATCTTCGTTTTCGTCCTCTTTCTCAGCGGGTGTTGAAGCGTTGGTGCGACGGCGGGAGAGGACGCGGAAGAGGTCATCTTCGGTGCGGTGAGACTTGCGCTTCTCGAGGGGCGGTTTCTCGTTTTCGGTGTGAGATCTGATCGGGGCAAAGATTGGTGCGTCGCCGTTGGCAGAGGATGAGCTCTTGCGCTTTTCTTCGGAAGATGGTTCCCGTGGAAGAACAGTGCTTGACGATGAGTTGCGGTCGAGGATAGGCGCGTGTTGCTGTTCAGGCTCAGAGGTTAACGCCCCAGTCGCGCCGAACGAGGCTGTACTGTCCAATGCCGCTGAACTGCCGGCGGTGACATGATCATACGTCGTGGCCGCAGTATCGCGGCCCGCAAACCCGGCCTCGAGCTGTCTATCGATATTTCCCGTTGGGGTAATCGAGTTGACGCTTGGCGTAACAGGAAAACCGCCGGGGATGTCTTCATCCCTGGGCGTAGGTCTCTCATCAGCCATTTCTACAATAATCTCACAGCAACGATGATGAGCACTCTATTCTAAGTTTACGGGCATTGACCATAATAAACAGACTTTCTTTCACTCGTGCTTTATCTATGACGACATCAAGGACTGGTCTAGTCGGGCTTTCGGACATGCTGGAATTGCGACGCCCGGGCGCTGGGTGGAGATTGGGCGTCATAGATGAGAGTGTGGGTTACCCTGGAGTGCCTCGGAGAGATTAATTTTGGCGTGCGAGTAACAGGCGCCACAGGTTTCAGTTACGCATGACGTTGCAGCGGCATTTTTAATTGTCCGACGGACGGCAAATGTCGTTAGCTTAAGCTTGTGATTATCAGCTTGTCATATATTTTCAGCTTCGACTGTTCGGAGTATTTACTAGCTCGTATTTTTATCTCCGGCGTCCCTCGGTCACGAGTGGTGGCTTGCAACCCGACCGGATGAGACAAGATTAGGGCTGATTGAATTATTGCAAATATATTTATTTCCTCGATCTGTGCGATTGCTTGCATCCAATGTCTCTCATGCGTGTAAGATTTGGAAATGCTGTGTAACTGCGCCCGTGGCAAATAATTCGTCACCATCACCAAAGCGGCGTCTTGCACTCAAAGCCTCGTATCACCCACTCGCTCACTGCACAGTGCACTGAAGTACAGCATGGTCGTCTCCCAAATCTCCACCGCCAAGCTCTCATCAGTTCTCACTAAAACAAAAAAACAACCCGCGTGATGGCACTAAAACAATCCGACTACCAGAAATTCCAGCACCTCAACCAGGGGAAATCTAGACTAAAGTAATGACTAGGACATCTGAAACATGATGGGACCAGATAAAAATCAGGCCATGATCTCCGATGATTATCGGGCATCCATCTTGCCATTTCGAGACTGCTGCAGCGATGTTTCAATGCCTGTCTCAGCTCGACCTCTCATATCCCAGCGTCTAAAAGGCGGGCGCCAATTAACCGCCCACAGCGACAGCTCCCCATTTCTCAGGCCCGGGTAAAAAGAGCCGATTGTGATCTAGCGGTAGATGTACCCGCGCTTCTATCTGAACTTGTACCTGAGTTTAAATCGTGAAGCTAAGCTTAGCTTGAGGCTCAAAAACACCATCGCCGTAGAGTCAAGATGTATAAACGTGCTCGTTTTCTATGTTTTTCCGCTGTAGAAATTGAACAGAAGGTGCTGCGACGTGTGTCCAGCTCATGCGATTGCACTTCATCCCCCTCAGCCGAGACCCAGCCCAAATGCAAGCCTCGAATGCATAGGGAGCATTTGTGTTACACAAGCCTCAAGGGCATTCGATGCCCGACAGCCCTCTCGCGAACCTCGGAGCACTCCGCAGGATTTGATTCGCTGAGTATACTGCACTTTGCTTCTGTGGCCGAGAGGCAGTACCGCATCCATACTCCCGTTGGACAAGGTATATATTGAGGCCCAAGTCCCCCAGGCTCACTCACAATACAGCACGTCCAGAATACTATTCAAACCATTTTTTAAAAAATCATCATCACCAACACCAAGGAAGCCATGTGCTCAACGGTCAAGGACAACGCCAACAAACAGCAGACGCAGCCTCAGAGCTGCTGCATGCAATCCTCATCAACGCTATCTACGCAGGGTCCTGCCGATCACCCTCAGTACGTCCAGACGTTCCCCATCCCGGCTCCCATGTCGGAATACGACTTTGACCATCGGAGAACCATCACCATTGAATCTCAGCAGCGCCTTTGGCCCCAGGACATTTGGGTCCACAGTCCACAAGGGCGACAGCTGTACCAGCCTGTGCTGATGTTTGCGACGGTTCCCCTGGAGGACAAAACGGAGACCAACGGAGAAGCTCCCAAGAGCGGTTAATGTCTTCAACACCTGCATGGAGAATGTTGCTGTGCGGTGCGATACGGGGGTCGTGGTGGGAAAATGGAATGGGATCGGTATGGAGTACACGCGACGGAGTTGGGGTCTTTTATGACATCGCCAAACAATTGGGACTTTGCTTTATTCTGCATTTCGATCAAAAAAACACAAAACAACAACTAGGGCTTTCTACGTGTGTACCATCGCATTTGGGGTTTCTGTCTTAGCATAGCATACACGATTGATGAGAAACAATACATCACAATCAATTCCCCAACACCAACTCTCTCCAATTGAAGCTTCAGCACTCAAACCTCCACTCCACACCCTCCCATCCCTCCCTCGTCGCCATCTCAGCTCCCAGCCCAGCGCCGTACCTCTCAGGCCGCACCGTCCCGCCCGCAAGCTGCGGCCCTAGCATCTTGACATCGCCGAATCCCATCCCCACGGCCTCGATCTCAAAGCCCAGCAGTAGAGCAGACGCGAAGCCAACGATCTCTGCGAAGGCGAGGTTTCGGCCTGGACAGAGATGGCGGCCGCCGCCGAAGGGTATGTACGCTGCTTTTCGCTTGCGCTCCTCTTCTGCACTTCCTTTGGCGGACGCGAGGAAGCGCTCTGGATTGAAGACGTTGACGTCGGCGCCCCAGACGCTGTCCTCGTAGTGTGCTACGCCAGCGGGGAGTTGCAGGTCTGTTCCTTTTTTGAGGATGTATATTGTGCCTTCGGGCGTCGTGACGCTGGTGTCTTCGAGGATGCGTCGCATGCTCATAGTCTGGTTCGCAAGCCGTAACGTCTCGCGATAGCAGCTCACAAGCAGAGGAACCTTCTCTTCATAGTCCGCTATATTAAACGTCGCAATCCTCTTGCCATCCTTATCCTCTATAACAGCTGCATCTTCAGCTTCGGCTCGTATTCGCGCGAGAAGGTCTGGTCGGTCGAGGATATACAGCAAAAGCCAGTAAAACGTCGGCACAGCATTAAGCGTCGCCACATTCGGGAGAATAACCTCAAACTTCCCAATCTCGTACCCCGTAAGACCGTTTTTTCGTAGTGCCCCGGCGCGGTTTCGTACGAGGGCGGAGACGCTGGGGTCGTGGATGTCGTGGTCTTCGGAGTACCATTTACAGACGACGTTTTGGAGCGTGGAGCGCGCTTTATAGGCTTTTGGCATTGTGATTGATGGGAAGAGCGAGAGGAGGAAGTAGGGGACTGATTCTTCGAAGAGCCTGGCCCATTAGCGATGCGTAGGCGCGGGATGGGGACATACCACATGTCTTCAATTAAAGAGGGATCGCGATTAAATGGATCAGTGTCGCCGTAGAGAGATCGCGTTGTAGCGAGACTCATAACATCACGACACCAGAGATATAGATTCTCAACGTGTAGTCGTCCATTTGCGACCGTCTCCTTTCCCGCATTGATCGAATCGGCACGTAACGTCGCGTGGTTCAGCTTCGAAGCGATACTACCCAGGAAATGCACATTCATATGATGCAAATGCCTAACCTGAAAGCTCGCATGGATCGCCTCCGTAAACTCATCGTAGACACCCGGTACTTTAACTTTCGCAAACGTTTCCTGCTTCAATGCGAAGGTCTTTTTCGCGTAGTCAAAGACGAAGGGCTCGAAGGACGCGGTCTTGTTGCGGAGGAGGGTCTGGAGGAGGGCGGGATCGAAGGCGGCGTAGACTTTGCCGTTGAGCATGGGCAGCGTCGCGATCTGGACGTGAGGGTTCTCATTGCTGCGATTGCTGTGTTAGCAATTGAGGGCATTGGGGAGAGGGGAGAGACGGACTGGATGATTCTGCTGTAATCTGCCTGGTGACGAATTATCCCGATGATGTGTCCGACCCAGGGAATCGACGGTTTCACGACGGGCGGTTCACGTGGGTCGATGCGGGGAGTTAGTAGGCGGTTTAGCAAAGCGAACGCCACTATAATCGCCAAAACGGCCGTACTCAGAATTGTGACATTTCCACCGCGATAGTCAACGAGGCTCGTTAGTAGCGGTTGAGAAGACATTATCGCTGGCGATGGGGGACGATGAAGGACTTTCGGCAGATTTAATTGATGAGCGGTGAATTGTTAATGGTGCTGACTGTATTGGTCCCTGGCATCGCTAGTGCTGAGGCCGGGAGATCCGTTCAAGAGGAGGAATTGGCAATCATGGTGTAGTCACTTGCGTATCAGCATTGTAAGCACTTGAATCTAGTCATTCAGAGTATGGTGAGTGAGGAAAATGGCATAGTCGAGCTATAGAATGGTCAATCTCTTGAAGTCGCGGTGTATTATGGCCGACAGTTGAAGCATCACGCTGCTGCTCCAGTGAAGGTTCACTGAAGCTTCCCCACTGCTGACGAGACCAGCGTTCAACTGCCGACTGTACAAAACCGTTTCATCCCTGAAACAAACAGCACAAACTCAATATGACATATAATTAGATCTATAGTCCCAAGATGCGAAACTCAAAGCTTCGCAGCAGGTTTCTCCGCCTTGATCTGCGCCTTCAGAACCCTCCTCAGGATCTTCCCACTCGGACTCTTGGGGATGACATCCAGCACCCTGACCCCGCCCTTCAGCCATTTATGCCGCGCCTTGTGACTCTCAACATGCTCACAAACTGCCTTCACAACATCTTCTTCCTTCAAGCCATTCGTTTTCTTGCTCTTGACGATAAACGCTAGTGGAACCTCGCCCGCGCGCTCGTCGACTATGCCTATGACTGCGCAGTCGTCTACGTATGGATGGTCAAGGAGATGCGCCTCCAGTTCTGCGGGGGCAACTTGATGGCCCTAAAAAATCAGCAACGTTTTTTCCCTTTTTTCTTCTGTTTTCTTTGGGGGTTGAGAGATGAGAGTTTACCTTGACTTTTATGAGCTCCTTGATTCGGTCGACGATGAAGAAATGATCATTCCCATGCGGTGACTTCCGCACGAGCACTTCATCGCCCGTCCTCAACCACCGTCCATCCTCACGGTGCACAAACGTCTCTGCGTTAGCCTTCTCATTATGAAGATATCCCAGGACTACATTCGGCGCTTGGACGTATAGTTCGCCTGGTGTTTCGTAGGACGTGACTTCAGAGCCATGCTGGTCGAGGATCTTGACTTTTGCGCCGGGGAGGAGAGAGCCTGACGAGCCGAGCACGGGATCTGCTTCGCTTGTGTGAAACACCCCCGGTGAAGCCTCCGTCAAGCCTGGCCTGTTAGTTTTGAAGAGGTATCGGTGGTGGTGAACATACCGTAGCCTTGGCAGATTCTCCATTTTGGATACAGGTCGAGTAACTTCTGAATCGTCTCGCCTCCCAACGGCGCCGCACCCGAGAACACAAGCCTCACGGAGTCGAGGTTGTATTTCTGGCATTTATCCTGGTTGCTCAGAATTTGCACGATGATCGGCGGTACAACGCTCAGCTGCTCAATGCGGAATTTCTCAATGGCCGCCAGCAATTGATCTAGTTGGAAGCGCTGCAGGACGATGATCTCATCACCGCGATACTGTGCTATATGGGCGATTACAACGAGGCCGTAGATATGGCTGAATGGTAAGAGGCCGAGAGCTACTTGCGTGTCGATGCTGTCTTGGGCGCGGGTTATGGCCTCGAAGGTATGGATCATGAGGGTGCATGCAATGACGTTGTAGTGAGAGATCATAACGGCTTTCTAGGCTTGTTAGACATGAACCATGAGAATGTGGTATACGTACCGGAAGACCTGATGTACCGCTTGAGTAGCACAGATACGCGACTTGTCGTTTTCCCTGTCCTGGCGTCCAAGCTGGTAGCTCCAACAGCGCAAGATTCTTACCCTCTGCGATGAGGTCTTCAATTGTCTTGAAGAATTCTTCAGAGGGCGTGTCAGGCAATGGGAGCAGAAAAATATGCTCTTTGGGAATTCCAACGGCAGAAGCTGCTTTGAGAGCCGTGCTGAGAAGAGGAGTGCATGTGAATAGTGCCTTTGCCCCAGATGATCGAAGCTGATGCTCGAGTTCAGAAGCCGAGTGCGCTGAGCTAGCAGGCGTGACGATACCGTCTACACGATGGATGGCGTGTGTAACGGGGATGTAGTCAATCTGCCCAAACAATTAGATCTGCGTAGTTCTCACAAGATTAGTGAATTTACCGTGTTGAGAGCGTAAATCGCCACGACTCTATCCCAAGCTGTTCCATCATTCGGATCAAACCCGACATTTTTCGCTAACCCCCGCGCAAGCAAGTCAACTCGCTGCGCAACCTCTTCCGCCGTCCGCGATGTTCCCGTTACACCGCACGTATACGGCCTCTTCGACTTTTCAAAGCTCTTTCTCCCTGCTTTTTCGGTATTAATAAAGTCTGCTACACTGATTGAATCAGGTATATCTATTCCCCGTCAGTACTTCTCCTTGTAGAGCGGGGCGCTAACAGTACCGGGCAGGTTAGGGACCCAAGAGGGGGGATAAAACGCCATTTTAAAGGTATTTGAAGTGAGATTATATATTGGGGGATGTTAGTGATCAGATTGGGAGCTTGTTTGATCTATTTAAGCTATGTTTGGACCGAGGTTTGCCAGTTCAAGTTCCGCGGATCAGATACCGAGCTGTCGATCTGGTACGGGAAGTGGACCAATGAGACGGGACGGGATTGACGAGCGTGGGGAAATCTGGGGAAGACACGTGAGCGATCTGCTTACCCTGGAGAATTGGGTTAAGTGGCATTAAGTGACGAGGTATCCTGAGGAGTGAGGAATGAATGAATGGATTGGTACATAATGTGTATTTAAGTTGAGATACTTGACTTTCGGTCGTTGAAAGATGTTAAGTGCAGGTGCAGGCCAGAGAGTTTGGAGATCTAGATATGCGATGAACTCAAACTGACTCTGGGTTACTTCACAATGTTACCTTTTCACCCAGTCTCTGAAGGCTCCAGCAATAACCATAGCATACAACCCATCGTTTCAATTATATGCCAAACACTAGAGCCCTGTTTCGCCGAGAGAGTAAAAAAAAAATATCGTTACCAATGCTCCTTGATATTCTGGTGACGAAAGGCAAAAAATGTGGTTCCGCCCGGGATCGAACCGGGGACCTTCTCGGTGTTAACGAGATGCCATAACCAACTAGACCACGGAACCGAGTGTTGGTTTTGATTGGTTGAAAGTCATGTGCCAATTAGAGTTCAAGTTACTGGGGCTCGCAGCACGGATTGGTCGGGTTATGTTTTCAACGTTCAAGATTATCGAATTTCACCATCGCTGTGTCAAGTAGGTAGAGACAGATGATTGAAATTGGTAGGTCATTATAAGAAGAATGTCAATTTTATTCATGACCAATACCTCGATTAACATTCGCCATTTCCCGTAACGCCTGTGATCTGCATACGTTTACCCCACAAAGCCCAATAATTTCATTACCGTTCTGGAATAGCATCAACCCCATCAAACCGGCAGCCTAGTCTTGGCCCTACTCAGCGTCTCAGCACACCTCCTCGCAATATCACTCTTCTTCCCCAGAACCCACAAGATCCTGATACACTCCTCGCCCC